>JAODAL010028760.1:0-52797 GCA_025379985.1 Phyllomedusa bahiana | reverse complement strand
CTCTGCTTCACCCACGACAGTTTTCGTTGCGGGCGTCATAAAGGGTTTTTAAACCTGCGTGTTAAAAATTTAGGGGAGGGCCAGCCTGGGTTTTTAAACCCCCCCAAAATTTGAAACTCCGGCCCCTGGGTCATGCGGGGGCCCCCGGGGAAGGTTAGTTTTGCCCCAAGTGAACAAAAATTGGTTGAAAGACCCCTTTTTTTTCCGGCACTCTTTAAATTGGGGGGGTCTTTGCGGGTTTTGGGAAAGCTCATGCTGGGCCCGGGACGGTATATTAAAATGTCCATTTTAAACTAAAATGGTTTAAAAAACCCCCTTTTTCCGGCACTTTTAAAATGGGGGGGTCATGCGGGTTTTTGGGGCTCATGCTTGGCCCGGGGAAAGGAAATATTAAAGGGCCCCAGGGGAAAACAAAATTTGGTGGTTGAAAGACCCCCCTTTTGGGGGCACTTTTTAAATGGGGGGGTCATGCGGTTTGGGGCAAAACCCTGGGGCCCCAAGGAAGGTATAGTAAAAGTCCAGTGAAAAAAATTTGGTGGTTAAAGACTCCTTTTTCCGGCATTTTTTTTAAAGGGTGGGGGTCAGCAGGTTTGGGGCTCATCCCTTTTGGCCCCGGGGACGGGTATAGTCAAGGGTCCAGTAAAAACTAAAATGGTGGTTGAAAGACCCCTTTTTTCCAGCACTTTTTAAATGGGGGGGCCCATGCGGGTTTTTGGGGCTCGGCTGGGGCCCCAGGAAAAGGTAAAAAATTTTTTCCCCCAAAATTTTTTCTCGGGTTCCCCAAACTAAAATGGTGGGTTTAAAAAAGATCCTTTTTCCGGCATTTTTAAATGGGGGGGGTAAATGCAGGTTTGGGGGTCATGCTGGGGCCCCCAGGACAGGTATGGGCAATGTCCAGTGAAAAAAAATTTTAAATTTTTTTTCCTTTTTATTTTAAAATTTTTTTTTAATTAAAATGGTGGTTGGGGGAAAGACTCCTTTTTCCGGCACTTTTTAAATGTGGGGGCCCAGGGCGGTTTGGGGCCATGCTGGGGCCCCCAGGACAGGTAAAAGTCAATGCCCAAGTGAAACTAAAATGGGGGTTTGAAAGTTTTTTTGCGGAATTTTTTTAAAATGGGGGGGGTCATGCGGGTTTTGGGGTCTGGGGCGTTCCAGGCGGGGTTTTAAATTTTCCCCCAATTCAAGTAACTGATGGTTAAAATCTTACTCCCTTTTGGGCATTTTTTAATTTGGGGGTTGAGGGCGGGTTTTTTAAGGGGTCGGGCTGTGGTAAAAACCCCCGGGGATATTTAAATGGTCTTGATTTTTTTTTCTGTTTTTTTTAAAAAACCCCTAAGTGTTTTTTGCCTAAATGTGGGCACTACCATTTTTAGGGTTGGGATGTTAATTTTCGCTTCCCCAGCCTTTTTTTGGGGGTTTTTAATAAAAAAAGGGTTTGGTTTGTTGCTCTCCCATAGACTTTAATGGCCCATAGCGCAAATCGTTGCTCCTACCCAAAAAAACCTTATCGTTAGGGGGCCGGGGATTAATCACAATCAACGTTTCTCGATCCCAACGCAATCGTAAACCCCTAGTCTTTTGATCCAGGGATTTTTTAAATTTTGCCAGTTTTGGGAGGGGGGAAAGGAATTTTTTTCCCTAAAATGAGGAAATTTGGGTTCTACCCTCTTTGGGGGGTTTTTTTTGCCTTCCTCTTTTTTAAACATTGAGGGGCAATAGGCGAACTGGATGGACATTTTCTTTTTTGGGCCCTGTAACTCTTTTCACAAAGCTCTGGGAAAGAGCAAATATCACTTTTCCCTTTTTAACCCTTTATATTCAAAAACCCCAAACCCTTTAACATGTGGGGATAACAGAAAAAAAAAAACCGTTTTATTTTTTCCCCGGGGTCACGGGAATCTTCTTTGGGGAAAACCCTGAAATTAAAAAAATTTGTAGTACAGACTTTTTGTAAAAAAACAGGGGATATATTCGCTAATAGGGAAAAAAGAAAAAAGTTAGAGATAAATCCATAAATACCTAATGGTCATAGGGTAACTTGAAAGTGGGAAAAAGAAAAACAAAGGGGGTTGCGGGTTTGTGCTTCAACCATGCGGGGTCGGGTCCCATAAGGGGAAGTGAGAAGGGGGGGAAATTTTTTTTACATGAAATTCCCTACCCCCCCCAAATTAAATTTCCCATTTCCCCAGTATCAGCCAAATTAATCATCCAAGTCCACAAAACCAAACAAGTGAGATACCTACCCACATAGTGCAGATAACCCAATGTTTATATTGAGCCGGATGGAAAAAAATTGCTTATAACACCAGAAAAAATAACCAGCGTCTCCAGCGAGTAACTGCGCATGCGCGAGTACACTGTGTACACATCGCCTGCTTTGATGCTTTCCACTGCGCATGCGCCTGCTTTTGATTTGATTTGCGCATGTGCAAAACAATCAGGAGACCGCAGTATGCTCCAGACATTATTTCCATAGAGATAAAGTCACAGAAACCAAGCACAAAGGGGGCCCCCCGTTATGGGGGGGGCCATCCCCCCCGCCCAGCCCATTTGGGCCCCCTTTAAAGGGCCATTTTTAAGGAATAAAAAATCCAATCAATTAGAAAAAAGGGGGAGGGGAGATTATACTCCATTCAAGAGGATACTAGTTTATTATAGGAGGGCACAGAATTTTTAAATCCCTGGAAAAGAAAGAAAAAAAGGGACAGTGGCCCATGGGTTTGGGAAAACTTTGAAAGGAAATGGGAAACCCAAAAAATTAAAAACCAATTAGGTTAAGAATTTTTATGCCCTTTTCCAAAAATAGCCCTCTAAAAACCTATATAAAACTGTTTAAAAAATTATAGTCAAAACGGAAAGCTTTTTTTTTATGTGCCCGTTTTGGGGAAAAAAGCCCCCCGGATAACCCAAAGGGACCCCCCCAAATTTGAAGGGAAAAACAATTTTAAAATTTAAAAAAAATTAATCCAGATAATCAAAATTTTAAATTTTGGGTACAGGCAACTTGCAGATAAACACTACAGAAGGCACCATTACAGAAAACTTGGATATGTCAGGGGTTTCATTGGGGTTTAAATGGATCATATTTTTTTGTTGAAGACCATAACATTTCCTCTGAAAGATACAGGGTTTCCCTGCCCCCCTTTTCTTTTTATGGGGTTTTCCACCACATCAATCGCTTGAAAGTGTATTGCTTCCGGTTTGCCCTCATGCTTTTCCCCTATATAAAGGAGAAAATGGGGGTATCCACCCCAAAGGCTTATATCCCCCCCGGGGTTTTAAAATTATACGTTTTTGAAGTGTTTCGTTTTCTTTTTTGTCCACTTTTTTTTTTATGGGCATGAGCAGGTAGCCATGTAAATGACTTCCATGAGTAGTAGACGCAGCCCCCAAAAATTCTTTAGATTGATAGATATATTTACAGAATCCACATTTAAAACAGCCTAATGGTTTCCTGTCCAGCCATGTAACTCTCCTAGTGGAGACTGAAATATGGCTGTTAACCACACGGTCCCCTATACTTCGCCCTCTACGGTATGTAATGAGGGGTCTTGATGGAAGTAGGGTTGGTAGATCTTTCTCTTGGAATAAAATCTGGGGCGCCTGGGAGTCATAGATTTCTATGATGCCTAAATCAGTTCCTGCATCCTTCGGTTGTGTTTATGGGGTTAAAAGTTGCGATCTTTCTTTTGTCAGTGCCATTTCATAAGCCTCACTAAGAATTCTTCTAGGATACCCTCTCCTTAGAAATCTCCCTCTCATCTGTTTTGCCCGAGATCTTAAAGACGTCAACTCTGAGCAGAGTTTCCTAAAGTGTAACAACTCCCCACAAGGACTCCTCTTAACAAAAAACCTCGAGTGGCAGCTCTCCCACCAAAGGAGGCTGTTTGTAGCCATGTACTTCCTATAGACCTTAGTGCCAATGGTTAGATCCACATTGTTTGTTATAAGAACATCCAAGAGTGGTAGAATAAACTCACTCTTCTCATACGTAAATCTCAGTGCCCCTGAGCTGGTGGTACAGCCTTTGGTCAAAGAGAAAGATATTGTTTTCTAATATAAATCTAAGGAGAGAGATAACAAATCCATTATGCTGTTTAAACTGGGTGCCTCTTGTTTGCAAGAACCACTCGACAGCTTTAAGACTCTTCTTGTGGGAAATCGATGAATACAGTGCCTCGACATTGAAACTACACAATAGTGTGTGGCAATCAACGGTTACTCCTTCTACTTTTGACAATGGATCAGAGGTGTCCATGCTATAAAAGGATAGAGATACAAAAATTTTTCTGAAGATTTTATCAACATAGATTTCTAGGTTTTGTGTAATGCTTCCTTTGCCTGATACTATGGGTCTTCCAGGGGGACTGCGATAGGAAGCCCTAGCACTCCCACATATGCAAATTTGCTCCTGAGGTGGTGGAAAAACACAGTAGTGTTCTCTAATGCCTCAAAAGAGACCACCAATAACATCATTATTTGGTCTCGTTACATTGATGATATCTTCGTTTTATGGCATGGGGATGCTTTCTCCGTTGCCAATTTTGTAGATGGCTTAAATTCGAATGAGATAATCCTGATATCTATGTTTGAGATTAGTGAATCTGTTGTTCATTTTTAGACGTTGTTCTAACCAAAAATTTGGATCTAACAATTGGCATTAAGGTCTATAGGAAGAACATGGCTACAAACAGCCTCCTGGGAGAGCTGCCACCCGGGCCTCTTGTTAAGATTAAACCTCCGGGGCAGTTCCTATGCCTTAGGAGAAACTGGTCAGAATTGACAACTTTTACCCCTTACCGACATTTGACATACCCATACGTCCTGGTCGGGAAGGAGTTCCTTCAAATTACTCACAAGCGGAGCTCGCAAGATTGCGACATGGGACTAGATCACATGATCATGATCACAATAGCAAAGGTACAGGCAAGAGGAGTTAGCCCCTCCTGCCTGTAATCGGCGCAACAAGCGGTGCTCAGCACCATTAATGGTCTCTTACCTGACAGCCCAGATGCTTTACTAAAGCATCCGGGCTGACTGGTGACATTACCATGCCTGCAATGCATTGTGGGCATGGTGATTGACAGTCGCCGTGGAGACCACTATACAGCAGCAAAGCGGCCAACTGGTCTCCCATGTAACAACAAACAGAAGATCGCTGATACAAATACCCAAATGGGAGAAGTGAGAAAGTGTAATAAAGTAAAAAAAAAAAGTAAAACACAAACACGAAAAATAAAAACGCGTACACCGCCCTTTTCCCCTTTACAAACGCCATTTTCCCCCCAAAAAATAAAAAATAAAGTACACCTATTTGGTATCGCCACGTATGTAATAACCTACCCTATAAATTTGTCACATTAATTAACCGGCACGGTGAACGCCATAAAAAAAAAAAAAGTCACAGAAGTGCAATTTTTGTTCATCCCACAGCACATAAAATGGAATAAAAAGCTATAAAAACTTGTATAAACACCAAAGTGGTGCCAAGTAAAAACTCAGTTCATCCCACACAAAAAAATACATTGCACAGCTCTGGACACGGAAAAATAAAGTTATGGCTATCAGAAGATAGCAATGCATAAATATTGTTTTACACAATAAAAACACAAAGTACTTCCACAAAAAAAAAATATATAAATTGGGTATGACTGTAATTGCCTTGACCCAGTGAGTAAAACTGACTTGTCACAGATATTGCATGGTGAGCACTGTTAAAAATAAAAGCACTACTAGGATTGTAGTATTTTGTTTATCTTGCCAGATTTAAAAGCCTTGTTCCCCCAAAAATTATACCAATAAAATCATCCCACAAAAAACAAGCCCCTACAAAGCTCTGTACACAAAAAAATAAAAAAGTTATGTCTCTCAGACTACGGCGATGCAAAAAGTTTTTTCCTTTTTGAATAAAAGTGTTTTATTGTGTAAAAGCAGTAAAACATTAACAAAAATGCAAATTGGGTATCGCTGTAATCGTTTTGACCTGCTGAGTAAAGCTAGCATGTCATTTATACCACACAGTGACCACTCAAAAAAAATAAAAAACACTACCAGGATTGCTGTATTTTGTTCAAAATGCCTCACAAAAACCTTACTAAAAAGTGATCATATGAACCCCATAATGGTATCAATAAAAATGTCAACTCATCCCGCAGAAAAGAAGCCCATAATCAGCTCCGTATACAGAAAAATAAAAAAAGTTATGGCTGTCAGACTGATGACATAAAGACCCAATTTATTCTAAACGCATTTCTATTGTGTAAAAGTAGTAAAACATAAAAAAAACTATATAAAATTGAGATCATTGCAATTGTACTGATCGCATAGTAAAGTTATCCAGTCACTTACACTGCACGGTGAAAGCTGAAAAAATGAAGCCCAAAAAACAATGGCGGAACTGTTTTTTTTCCGGTGCATTATCATGGCCCAATACTAACCAAACTATGGAACACCTGTGCATCCAAAATGTACAATACACCCCTAGATTAGATCCATGAGGGCTGCTGAAGCCAAAATGAGGCAACTTCTCGAAGATTTCACCTTTTCTGCTACTTTGGGAGCTTTGCAAATGCGACATGGCACCCACCAAAATCTGCATTCCAAAAGCCAAATAGTGCTCCCTCACTTTTGTGCCCTGCCATGCACCCAAGCCGCAGTTTACATCCACATGTAGGGTATTGCCGAAATTAGAAGAAATTGCATAACAAAATTTTGGGTGCTATTTTTTTCCAGGATTCTTTGTAAAAATTAAACTAAAATTGCAGATTGAAAATGAAAAATTAATTTTTTTTCCAACATACAGGCACCTCAAAGCCATGTCAGAACTGGACTGGCCCCTAAAAAAAATCTATTTTTGCAAATTTTCTTAAAAATGTGAAAAATTACTACTAAATTTCTAAGCCCCCTAATGTCGCACAAAAAAAAAATTAAATTACGCCAACCTACAGTAGACATATGGTAGATGCTAGTTATAAACTATTTTGAGTGGAATAACTATCTGTCTTACAGAAATTTTTGAACTTTGAAAATGGCAAATTTTTCGAAATTTTCATAATATTTTTATATATTTTTCACAAATAAACGAGTCTTGTATGGACCAAAATTTCTTACTGCCTTAAAGAGTACCTATCACCTTCAGACAAACCTCATGAAGTAACAGAAGACTAAATACAAACACTTTCTCAAATATGCTTCATTAGGAAAACCAAAACATTTCACCTGTAATTCAGTTTTTAAAAAAGCGCAGGCCCGTTATGACAGCTCTGAAGTCCGGCCAAGTCAGCACATGACAGCTTGATGGATCACTGTAATGACAGTTGTAGGTTCCTGAGCTGGGAGAGCCCACTGTGCAGGGGGGAGCCTGTAAATCTACATCATGTGCACAGCAGCAGCAGCAGTGTGATATAGATGCCTGTGTGCTATGGAGGAGGAGGCTGA
This sequence comes from Phyllomedusa bahiana, assembly GCA_025379985.1. Classification (NCBI taxonomy): domain Eukaryota; kingdom Metazoa; phylum Chordata; class Amphibia; order Anura; family Hylidae; genus Phyllomedusa; species Phyllomedusa bahiana. The sequence goes on along the minus strand of JAODAL010028760.1, from coordinate 45,360 downwards.
AGCAACAGGTAAACTCTGTCACACTGTTTCCTTAGGCTCTGTCTCCACTTCACAGACAAAAGTCAATTTTTTCAGCTTTTTTCATTTTCTAGAAACACTGAAAAAACGACTGGAAGCAGCTCCCATAGACTGTTGTAAAAACCTCCTGCTGTCTCCACTGAGCTTCTTTTTTTTGCTCGTTTATTTTACTGGTCGTCTTTTGTAACATGTTCTAAAAGACACCAGAGCAGGGCATGAAGCGACGCAAGATGGCCGCCGCCTCGTGATAACCTCATCGCGCGCCCAGGACGGGGCTCCCGGCTCCAAAGACACAGCTTCTGCGGTTCCAATCCTGCAGCTTCGGGAGACAGCTACACGCAGCCCGGCACCATCCTCATCCTCAGAGGACCGCGATCGCAGCCCGCAGCAGTGCACACGGACATCGGAGGCGCAACACAGCAGCCCCGTTCGGCGGGAAGCGTGGGCGCAGGCTGAGTCACCACCCACAACCACCATCTGTCACCCGCAAGACAAGTTGCCGGAGAGCGCAGGAGAGATCGTCCCTGCACTGCAGATAAGTGCCGGCGGGCCCCTATTGCCCCTACTTATAGAACCCGGGATGGCAGCTCAGGAGGACATTATGGGGTCCTCTGAGAGGGTCAAGGGCTCCCCTCTTCTTGTGCCTCGGGCACCTCTAGCCCCTAAGCCGCAGAGGATGCACCCCAGCACGGGGTCTCCCCAGCCTACAGCACTCGGTCCTCCTTTCTCCTTGCTGGAGGGACCCTCTTCCATGGCTATTCATTCTGCACAGCAGGATCCTAATGCTCAACTATCCATTGCCAGTGGGTCACAGGTTCTCATGCCCTCTACTGCCCCAGGCTCCTACCTGCCTGGAGAGGGCTCACCCTCATGGTCCACGGGCTCCTCGTGGGGGGCTTCACCTATCCACCAGCCGCCCACACTTGCTGAGCCATGTTTGGCCCCCACATCTCAGGGACTGGAGTTAACACCCTCAACTCACTCTGAATGAGGACTGACCCCGGCATCTAAACTGCCTTTGCAGGTGTTCCCAACCAATAGCCTAGGGGATACCCCCCCGATATTTGGCGCTCCATCATACCAATCTGACCATGAGTGCTCACTCCCCACTGCCGTTGCCAGCTCAGCACCTCCAGACGAAAGCAGACCAGTGACCCTGGCAGATTTAAAGCAGCTTTTACAACCACTTCCTTCAAGAGAAGATATCTCCACCATAGTTAAACAAGTGGTCGACGAGTACAAACGTGATTTTGCACAGTTTCGCACAGAACTGACCTCTCTACACACAACAGTGGGTGAAATTGAGCAGGTGCAAGCCCAGACCTCGTCCTCGCTCGCCGCGGTCTCTGAGGAAGTCGCAAACCACACCAACCAAATCTATGCCCTGCAACAGCATCTCGACGATATCGAGAATCGCAACAGGTGGAATAATTTGCGTATTAGAGGCCTTCCTGAATCCATTCCCAACTCAGACTTGTTCTCCGTAGTCTCTGCTATCTTTAATGATCTTCTTGGCCGGCCGGCTACAGCCCATGTGGAAATCGATAGAGCCCATAGAGTTCGGAGCCGCCCAATCCTGATGATCCCAGACCACGCGACGTGATATGCCGGGTGCACTTCTATACTGTAAAGGAGGATGTTCTCTATGAGGCAAGGAGGCGGAAATCGCTATCTTATCAAGACTCTCCTATTAGAATACTCCAAGACCTCTCCCGGCTGACTCTGGCACGAAGAGCGTCCCTCAAGCCACTGCTGGATGCTTTGAGAGCCAAAAATATCCCATTCTGGGGGTACCCTTTTGCCCTACACATTCGTCTGGACAAACAAACCATGTCCATCCGCTCTCCTAAGGATATTCCTCCGGTTCTAAAAGCCCTTCGCATTAAGGACTTGGCATTTCCAGACTGGCCCACGCTGTCTTCCTTGTCCTCAAGACCCACGCAACGGAAGAGACTCTTCTTGGAAGCGGTCACATCGCCTAATAGTACCCCAGTTAGGGGCAAGCAGCATCCAAAGGGCCTCATGAACCAACACCAAAGACGCTCTCCCCCGACGTGCCCTCCTTGAGGGGCAGCTCCTAGGATCCCCATGTGGTCCGAGGTTGTTTGTGGACTGCGCCTAGAATTGCCTTGAGCTGGACTGGTCCTATTGGGCATGTTCTTGCCAGCTGTCAATTTTATTCCTCCTACTTGTGTTATCCTCGAAATTAGGACGGTTGAGTGCTGTTCTGCTTCTGAAAAAAGGGAGCACGGTTTTGTTTTTCTCCTGGCGGGTATATGTGCCGCTCTGTGCCCCCCTTCATCGCCATTTTTCCCCATCTTCTCTTCATTTTTATTTTTTGAATGCCGGTTGTACAAGTTTCATGTTTCTTATATTCATATAACGAGATGCTCTTTTCTAATACCTGAGCGCTACCACTTTCCCCCAGTAGGTGGAATTCCTGCTCTGAGTTTTTCGGCTCAACAGGATTCTTGTCTTCTAATTATTTGGTCTTGAAATAACGCGCAGGACCCTATCACCTGCTTTTCGGTTTGCATTACTTGTTTTGTGCTGTGTTCCCTTCTTCCCTGATGTGTGTGTTTGTAGGTGTTTTTCTGTGTGGGTTTTTCCCTTCCTCCCCCTTTTTTTTTTTTTTTTTTTTTCTTTCTCTTTCCCTTTTCTCCTTTCCCCTGCCTTTAGGTCACCGTTAGCAGGAAACTTTGGCTACATTAGCAGAGCCCATTGGCTTCGAGCTCTGAAATGGATCTCAGCATTGCTTCCTTCAACGGCAAAGGCCTGAATACCCCAGAGAAGAGGGCGCAGATTCTCCATCATTTCCACCGCCGCTGAACCCAGATAGTATGCTTCCAAGAAACGCACTTTAAGGTAGGATCTGCCCCGACCATGAAGCACAGACACTACACCTCTTGGCACTTTGCGGATTTCCCTGGGTCCAGGTCCAGAGGAGTTGCCATAGCAATCCACCGCTCATTACCGCACCAGGTCATTGACTGCTTTACAGACCCTGGTTCTCTCTACGGGCGGTCAGGTCTTTACTATTTTGAACACATATGCCCCTAATGTGGACCAGGCGAGGTTTTTTGAGACACTGATAGATAGCTCTCCTCCATTGATCAAGGGAACGATGATACTATGCGGAGACTTCAATGTCACACTGGACCCAACCCTAGATAACTCGTCCGGGAAATCAACCTTATCGTACTCCTCCATAAAGAGGGTACGGAGGGCCCTCCTTCAGCTTCAGCTCTGTGATCCCTGGAGGATCCAACACCCCTCGGTTAAGGATTACACCTTTTACTCTGCCCCTCACGGCTCATATAGCCGACTAGGCTACATAATGATCCAGCACTCTGTCCTCCCCTGGGTGACTTCCACCTCCATTGGCAACATCCTATGATCGGATCATGCCCCGGTGTTCTGCTCCCTCCAGTCCCCTGTTTTAAGAGAGAGAACATGGAACTGGAAGCTGAACGAGTCCCTTCTCTTAGATGCGCCGTGTGTAGCGGAAGTCAGGAGCTCAATTTCCCAATTTGTAGCTCACCACGTCAATGACCCTACTTCCCCGACGGTTCAATGGGAGGCCCTTAAATGCGTGCTTAGGGAGGTTCTGATTAGACATGGTTCCCGAATCAAAAAGGACAAAGCTGCCACTCTCTCAAAAGCAATGGCTAAAATGTCTTCCTTAGAAACGGCTCATAAAAATGTCCTCTCCCCTCCCACTCTTAGCGAGCTACAGGATGCATGTTTAGAGGTCAGACGCCTTCTGGAGGCTTCGTGGGGCCGCTATATCCAGATCTGTCATAGCAAATTCTACGAACATGGCAACAAAAGCGGTCGGATGCTGGCCAGGGCGGTTCGCGCCCAGATGGCGCACTCCCACATCGCCTCCATTAAGTCTGCCTCAAACACTGTGGTGCATTGCACCGGGGACATTGCCAATGCCTTTCAGGCCTTTTATTCTAAACTGTACAATCTACCGTCCCCTCCCCAGCCCACCCAATCTGCGGCCTTCCCCCACCCCTCACTACGGTCCAAAATTCCAGCCTCGGTTTCACAATCGTTAGAAGAACCCTTTTCTGCACTAGAATTAGAGGCCGTTATTAAGGATCTCCCGGGCGGGAAGAGCCTTGGGCCAGATGGCTTCACGGGCAAGTTCCCTTACTATTGGCTGCCTACAACTCTGTTTCAAAAGATACCCCCTTTCCCTCCCAGACACTGACGGCGCATGTGGCGCTCATCCCCAAACCTGGGAAAGATCCCCACGTCTGTGGCAGCTACCGCCCTATATCCTTATTGAACGTGGATTTGAAGATCTACGCCAAATTAATCACGAATAGACTCAACCCGTTGTTAGACACAATCATCCACCCAGACCAGGTGGGCTTCGTTCCGGGTCGGGAAGCGCGTGACAACACACTTAAGACTATGGACATCATCCACCATGCCCGTTCCTGGGGGATTCCCCTCATGGTCCTCTCGTTGGATGCAGAGAAGGCCTTTGATCCCTTATCGTGGCCTTCTCTTCATCAGACTCTCTCCCATATAGGTCTGGGCCCCGCCCTTCTGTCCAAAATTTCGGCACTTTACTCCTCGCCTTCGGCACGGGTCAAGGTTAATGGCTCCTTATCCACCCCCTTCAAAATTTCCAATGGGACTAGACAGGGGTGCCCTTTATCCCCGCTACTCTATGTCCTGGTAATGGAGAGCCTAATGGCATCCATCAGATCAAACCCCGACATCAAGGGGATCCGTATTGGGACGAGGGAATACAAATGTTCGGCTTTTGCGGACGACCTACTGATATATCCCCATATATCCCTCCCAGTTCTGATGGCGGAGATCAGGAGCTTCGGTGGCTGGTCAAATTTCAAGCTCAACTTCTCCAAGTCTGAAGCCCTTGGAGTTGGCCTCCCAGTGCAGGAGCAGGCTCTTTTGCAGTCCTCCTTCCCGTTTGAATGGCCCTGGGCAGGTATCTCTTATCTGGGAATCCGGATCACCGAGGATCTTTCTAAGCTCTTTTTAGACAATTATATCCCACTTCTGAGACAAACAGAGAAAGACCTGGATTCCTGGCATGGGAGGGGGCTGTCTTGGTTTGGTAGAATAAATGTGCTCAAGATGACAGTGCTTCCGAGGTTCCTGTATCTTTTCCAAACTATCCCTATCCCCGTCCCCGCCTTCTCCTGGAAGACAATTAGACAGTGCTTTCGCTCCTTCATCTGGTCCACAAGGAAGCCGAGGATAGCGTACGACACGCTTACTAGAGGCAAGGAAGCCGGAGGCGCAGGTCTCCCTGATTGCAGAATGTATCACCTAGCTTCGGCTTATGCTCGTTACTTGGCCCTCAGCTCGAATCGAGGGGATAAGATTTTGGTTACCGTGGCGGAAGACCTGAGTTCTTCGTCCGTGGCAGTGCTCCCCTGGGTCTGGACCCCTGCTCTCCGCGGTAGTGTCTCCTCCTCATTCTGTGTGGATCAGACATTGTCCACTCTCTACTCGCTGAGGGACTCCCACAGCCTCATTGATCGTAAGGGTCCATGTGTCCCGATCACGGATAATCCTGACTTCCCTCCAGGCCTCTCCCCCAAGGCTTTCCTGAGCGGCACCAAGAACGCCCCTCTACGCTTTTGTCATGTAGTCTCAGGGGGTAAACTAAAACCGCTTGTGGAAATTCTAGATGGGAAGACAGCCTCTGCTGGAGCCCCTTACCAGAACTTACAACTCTCCCACTTTGTCAATCGAACTAAGTCAAAGGGCAATTTCTCCAGGCCTCTTACAGCTTTCTAGGAATCGATACTGTCCTCTTATGCTACGAGACATTCAATGTCCTGGGTACATGGGATGCTCTGAGTTGGGACTCTCCTACACCCTGCCACAATGGGAGCGGTGCTTTCAACTTACTCACAAAGCAGCTATCGCTTCTAGACACCAGGAGACCTGTTATAAGCTCCTGACACGGTGGTACAGAGTCCCCTCAGTCTTACACCGTTGGTACCCATTGGTCCCAGACACCTGCTGGAGATGCGGGAGGGAGGAAGAGACTTTGTCCCATGTTTGGTGGGGTTGCCCACAAATCAGAAGCTTTTGGATCTCATTCCTTGAGGTGATCGAGGAGGTAACTGGGATTTCATTGCCCAATACACCGGAGGCTTTGCTTTTTTTCATGTTTCCCATGCCTGTTAATACATTTAAGAAGTCTCTTCTTAAGCATCTGCTACAAGCAGCTAAGACCGTGGTGCCGAGGAGGTGGAAGTCATCCACTCCCCCATCCCTTGAGGACTGTTTACGGAGATTAGCTTTATACAACGAATGGAGGAACTGATTGCCCAAACCCCTGAGCAAGCGCTTAAATTTAATAGAACATGGGCCAGCTGGCTCCTCTTCAAAAACTCTCCGTTGTACCTTTCCATTGCTAATTAGTTGGCGTTTTACCGCTGCACCTGGCCTGCCCGTCTGGCCCTTTGGGCAGGGGACAGGGGGACCCCTTCTCCCCCCCCCCTTTTTTTTTTTCCTCCCTTTTTTTTCTCTCCTCCCTTTTTGTCCCTCTATGTCTTGTAGGAGTGACCCTTGTGCATAATTTGTTATTTCCCTTCTGTATTGTCTCTGCACTGCTATGTTATTAGCTCCCACCAGCTGCTACTTGAACCAGATTGCATAGGATACATCATTTTCTATGTGGTAGCTTTTGGGCATGCACCCATTTTCCGTAGGATTATATGATGTTTATTCTTATTATCGGTGTATTTCATGTATTTTATAGGTACATGTTGGATACCTTATTTTCTCATTTTCATATCTTTGACAATGTTTGATTGTTCGCAAATGTCATTGTTTCTCAATAAATCTTTCTTAATTTGAAAAAAAAAACGTATTTTTAGTAACCAAAGTGAGATAACTTTATGAACGGCAAAATCCCGAAAAAACCCGTATTATAGCGCCAAAATCCATTAAAAGAAATAGTATTTTTAGCAACAAAAGCTAGATAACTTTAATAGCACCAAAATCTGTAAAAAAAAAGTATTTTACCACCAAAATCCGTTAAAAAACTTATTTTTAGCAACAAAAGTGAGATAGCTCTCACTATCAGCGCCAAAATAAGTAAAAAAAAATAGTATTGTAGTGCCGAAATCCGTAAGAAAAGGGATTTTTAGCGGAACAAGCGACATGACTTTATTAGCTCCAAAATCCCTAAAAATAAGGATTTTAGCGCCAAAATCCGTAAAAAAAAATGACTACAAGATTACATATAAATGCAATAATGTGCTTTCCGTCCCCTTTTGTAAGGTGGAGTTACATCCAATGGCTTAATTCATGCATACATTGAAAACCAGACTTGTGCATTCACCGCACCATTTTTACTTTAATTTTTAACGGATTCCTGCACTTTTGGTGGCCAACCAATCAGTGCACAGCACAGAGCAGTGTCAAAAATGACATCACTGAGGGTGTAGGGCTCTCTTATTGGCTGCTAAAATCACATGACCAGGTTATATATATTTCACTGTATTTCCTTGTAAACGCCATTTGCACTTTACTCTCTGTCCTGAACGCACTGCTCTCTGTCACCTTGCTTCCATGCATGCTGATTTATCAGCGATTTTACACAGGAAAAGCGGCCAGCTAGAAAAGCTGCTAGTTAGAGAAGGGGTACAGCAAGCTTAGGGAATCATAGACAGCAATAGGCAGCGATTTCATCTGTCTGCATCTTTCCCATCTTTATTTCTGATTTAGTGCCCAAAGGTTCATATTTCCAGTTCTGTGGGTACTGCACTCACACAATCAACTCTTACGATATCTGTTATACAAAGAAATCTATTTCAAAAAAGTGTTTGTTTCTTTAAAATTTTGTTCAGGGCCCAACAGTCCCATTTTGGTGTTTTGCCACTCACTACAGCTATAGCATAATATAATGTCAGAAAATTTCCTATAGAAAGAAATCTATTTGAGATCCTGTTTGCTTGCTGCAAATTAGTGGGATTGAAAAAAAACTTCCTTTTTCCAGTGTTGGGGGTAGACTGTTACCAATTTTTTACCTTTTTAATAGTTATCTTTTAGAACATAGAGAGAACTAGAGGTGGAAAGCGAGCAAGGAGGGGTGTAGGACGTGGAGCTAGAGGTACACGACTAGGCACTCTTTCCAGTGCTCCCAACAACACACAAGCCAGCACATCATAAGTTGCAGGACCGTCAGGCCTGTCATCGCTTGGTCGGTTGCCTATGAATCTCAATACTGAAGAGCATTGCCAATCTGTTCTTCAGTGGTTAACACACCCTGTATCCAGCGGTTTTACTTCCTCTTCCTCTCAGTCACAGCCATAAATGTCATCATCAGTCCCACCTGAAGCAAATACAGGCCGAATGTCACAACCCAATATGCAGCCCACTCTAGATTATCCATATTCTGAAGACCTCTTTGATGACACAATGTGGTTGGGGTCAGAAGGGATTTCAAAAGATCAAGAGGCCAAAGAGGATGATTTTGTTTGCTCTGACGCCCAATCGCTGATGCCCTCAGGAGGAGGAGAAGGAAGCTGGTCCATCTGCAGAAATATCAAGCGGTCAGCGGTGCCTGTGGCTTCTAGTCCGCAGCTTGAGGATGTAGAATGTCAGGAAGAGGAAGTCACCTGTGATGATGAGGATGATGACGACATTGCGGATGTAACGTGGTCTTTTCACCAGCAGCTTGCGAGCACCTCATCAGTGGAGGAGGAGGATAATGGGGTAGTGTGAGTGCAGGTCCAGCCTGAGAAAGGGAGAGAGCGGTCACACAAGTCCGCTGACCACAGCCGTGGTCAGTGGTTGCAGCGGGAACAACGGTACTAGGTTTTTGATCAAGCCTCAGATTCTCTGACTGATGTCATATGCCGGATTTGCTTTCAAAGCATTAGTCGAGGAAAGAATATCAAGAGTTTAAACACCACCAGCATGAACAGGCACATGCATGTAAAGCATGAATTGCTGTGGAAGATTCACTTGGAGAAAAAAGACCACACATGTCCTGGGCTTCCAAACACTGCGACCTCCTCTGCCTCCGTCTCCTATGCAACTTTCAAGACCAGGCTGTCCTCTGCTGCTGATGTGCCAGAGCAGAATGAGCAAGCACCATCCCCAGTCCCAGACACTGTCAGCCAAATCCCACCACCAGAGACACAGCCTACCTCTTCTCCTTCCACCAGTTTGACCTGCACACCGTACAGCGGCCAGTCTGGTAGCCAGCCTTCTGTGTACCAGGTGTGGGAGCATAAGAAATGCTTTCACCCCAACCATCCCAAAGCCAAAAGCCTGAATGTCGGCATTGCCAGGCTTTTGACCTTAGAAATGTTGCCTTTCCGCCTGGTGGAAACAGATGGGTTCCGCCACGTCATGGCCCTGGCATGCTCCCGATATCAGATGCCGAGCAGGCATTTCTTTGCCAGAAAAGCTGTCCCTGCCCTGGCCAGCCACGTGGCAGAAAAGATCTCCAGCACTTTGGCTGCATCTGTGTCATAGTTACATAGTTACATACTTAGTACGGTTGAACAAAGACATGTGTCCATCAAGTTCAACCAAGGGTGGGTAAAATGTGGTTGAAGGGGAGGGAAACAAGGATTTTAAGCCCAGCCTCCCCACTGGTTAATGCCCTGAAACCCACAAGGCAAGATCCAATCTGCTCCAGCAGAGACCCCATCTCTGACCACAGAACCGCCACCTGACATGATCCAGAATTTTACATGGCTACATACGCATTAATATTCTTTAGTTCCAGGTAGTTATCTAAGCCTTTCTTGAAACTCCCAACTGCTCCTGCTGTGACCAGCTCCTCAGGCAGCTATTCCACAGATTTACAGTTCTTACAGTGAAGAACGCTTTTCTCCTCTGGAGATTAAATCCTTTTTTCTCTAGCTGAAGGGAATGTCCTCTTGTCTCTTGAGGGGACTTTACTTGAAATAATTTTTCCCCATACTGTTTGTAAACATGCCCCCCCCCCCGAAGCCGTCTTTTCTCAAGACTAAATAAGTTCAATTCTACTAACCTCTCCCCATAACTAAGATGCTCCATTCCCCATATAAGTTTGGTGTCCACCAAAGTCCATCTCACTATAGACAAATAGACTAGTAAGCACGGTCAAGGGTGTTACATCTCACTGATTGCTCACTGGGCGAGTTCGGTGGATGCCAGTGCCTCGGGTAATGGGTCTCGGCTGACACTCTTCCACACTGCAGGGATGTTGCAGAGTCCAGATCCCCAACCTCGACAGGTAGCATCATGTGCCAAGAGAAACCAGGCCATTCTGAAACTAATCTGTCTTGGAGACCGTCAACACACAGGTGAAGAGCAGAGGACAGCTCTGCGCAGCAGTGGCTGGGTGCTAAGAACCTGTCGCCAGGCAAGGTGGTGTGCGACAATGGGAGAAATCTCCTTGCTGCATTAGGATCAGTAGACTTACGCACAACCTTTGCCTGGCACACATCATGAAACTGGTTATGCAGGAAGGCTCAAGGTCTTACCTCACATTTCTGGCGTTCGCACCCTGCTTCGGCATGACTGGCAGCATTGCAGCGTCAGCTGGGCCTCCCCTGTCAACCATCTGATATGCAATGTGGCAACATGCTGGAATTTCACCCTCCACATGCTCCAGCGATTGTGGCAGCAGTGTAATGCCATTATGCAGTATGAAGTGTCACATGGCCTGATTAGCGGTGTTGCGGACCTCGGGGTGTTGACCCATAAAGAGTGGAGACACGTGAAGGATCTCTGACCATTTTGGTGGCCTCGTTAAAACTGCCAAGGATGGTGCAGTCAGGACGATGACAATGTCAGCATGACCATTGGGGTCATAGTTTTACTGGAACAAGCGTTAGGCACTCTGCAGCAGCAAGTCCCAGCAGAGATTGAGGAGGAGGCTGCGGACAGAGAGCCTTACTCGCCGTTTTATGTAGTAGGCCGGAATGTTTCCCAATTGTATACGTCTTCTTTAGGCAGTAGTTCTAGGTCCAGGGCGGGTGCAGGACAGCAGTTCATCTCACAAAGTACAGCGCATGAGGCTAGCCAGGGCTCTGGTGATGGTTAGGATGAGGCAGGGGAGGAGGATGAGGTACCGATTACTCTTCAGTGGTAAGAGGTTGGCACAGATTACAGGAGGAGGAGGAGGAAAAGGAGGAAGATCTGGTTAGTGACCCTCGACCCCGAGGCTTGGGAGATCCTGGCAGCATCTCACACATGAGTGCTTGGATGCGACATTACCTGCAGCATGATCCACGCATCAAGGCGATCAAAATTAACAGTGATTACTGGGTGACCACCCTCCTTGATCCACGTTACAAGACAAAAGTGAGCAATTTCCTTCCACTCACACAAATTAACAGTAGAATACAGGAATTTGAGACAGTGCTCATTGACCAACTCAAGGCATCTGTTGCGTCTTCCTCACATTCTAATGTCATGGTGGAACAGCGTCAGCAACGCGGCAGCAGTAGAATGGCATGTAGTCACAGCAACAGTAGCAGCAGCAGGCAGCGTGGAAGAACCCTACTGGGTGACATTTTACAAGCCATGTTTACCACCTCACCAATGTCTGCAAGGTAGGGCAGCATTCAGACATAGAGACCGCCTTAAGACCATGTTCCATGACTACCTGTGGCTCAACACCAATGTTTTTGGACTTGATCTGGACCCATTCAACTTCTGGGTGTCCAAACTGGATGAATATCCTGAGCTTGCTCGACACGCCATAGAAGTTTTATCCTGCCCAGCAGCCAGCGTTCAGCACAGCTGGCGGGGTGATAACTTACAAACGTATCCGTCTTTCCCCTGACAATGTGGATCGTTTGACCTTTATCAAAATTAATCAAGCGTGAATCTCTGATTTTGTTGCCTCGGTTGACGATGTCATCGACTAGTAAACTGACATGTTCTCCAGTGGATTACATTCTGTGCCCTCCAAAACTATTGTCCTCTTGAATGGGGTATAATCTACCCCCCATTTTTTTTCTAATTGATCGGCTGTTTTATTCCATTAACCAGGCCTCTAATGTGGAGCCCCGTGTGGCTGGATGGGGGTATGTCCACTCTATGTGGGAGCACCTTTGTGCTCTTACTGTGACATATCTCTATGGAAATAATGTCCGGCGCTTACTGCGGTCTCCTGACTGTTTTGCGTATGAGCGAATCAAATCGAAAGCCACCGCATGCGCAGTGGAAAGCATAGGAGCATGCGAGATGTGCACAGTGTACTTGCGCATGCGCAGCTACTTACTCGAGGCACCGGTTATTTTTTCTGGCATTATAAGCAATTTTTTTTCTATTGGGCTCAATATAAACATTGGGTTATCTGGATTATGTGGGTAGGTACCTTGCTTGCTTAGTTTTGTGGACTTGAGTGATTAATTTGGTTGATATTGGGGAAGGCAATGGAACTGGTTGGTGGGGGTGAGCAATTATGTATATAAATTCCTTCTTCTCACTTCTCTTATGGGACTGACACTACATGTGGTCTAGCACACCAGCTCCCACTTTATCTTTCACCATCTGAATGTAGCTCAATATATCACCGTTTTTTACAATGGTCTGTACTACATTTCTTAATTGCAGGTATGCCCACTGAAGATTCTGTGACCTGGGAAGAAATTGATGAATACTTACATGGATTGAAATATTAATGTGATATTTAGGTCTATATTGCTGCTTTTTTTCTGTGACGTTACATGTGAGGTTTAGATCCGATGAATATACATGGATTGAAATGTTATTGTGATATTTAACTTTATACATGTTGCAGACCAGTATATCAGGTATACACATTGATCCATCTCTATTTCACCATTGGCATTGAGAGATCTGTGAGATATTTAGGGATATTCCAACAGGTTAAAATAGGTATGTTGGGTCTCCCTTATCGGAGCGGTTACCCCACGAAGGGCTTTTCAGTGTGAGTAGTTATTAGGGACAGAATAGGGTTAGCTTTCAGCTTCATAGAATAGCTAAAATTCTACTTAAGGGATGAGTCCCTGTCAGTTTAATTAATTATTTCCATATTGAGGTAGTTTTAGAATTAATTTAAGAAAAGTTATATTTTAGAGTGGGGCTTTTGGATTTGTATTTAATTATCTTCCTAACTCTTTGTGACCATGTTGGATAGCATTGGCGCTATTACGAGCCTGGTTACTCATTACTCTTAATCTATTGGTAGCCAAGTCTATATGGTCAGACCCACAAGTGAGGCATGAACATAGTTTTTTAGTGTTATTTTTCCATAAAAATTATCTCTTTTCAATCTCCTGAAAAACCCATGAATTTTTGAGGGACATGCATTGGGGTAAAAATATCTCACAATACCTCACAAAAGCGAGTATATCCCTGACATTTTTCTTATATTGTATTAAATCTTTTCATGGGACAGCAATGAGGAAATGATAATTTGATACAACGTAATATAGTCAGTGTACAATTTGTATAAACAGTGTAAATTTGGTGTGCCCTCAAAATAACTCCATACACAGCCATCAACAAAAGTGAGTACACCCCTAAATTAAAATGGATAAATTGTGCCCAATTTGCCATTTTTCTTCCACAACCAAACCCTGATACTGAAAAGCAACAGTGTCCAAGACCATACAGCAGTTTAACAAGACCGGGTCCACTGAGAACAGGCCACTCCATGATAGACCAAAGAAGTGGAGTGCACGAGCTCATGGTCATATTCAAAGATTAGATTTTCAAAATAGACATAAAAGTGATGCCTGCATTACTGCAGAGGTTAGAGGGATAGGGAGCCAACCTGTCAGTGTTTAGACCATGTGCCGCACACTGCATCATAGTGGATTTTTGTCATCCAAGAAGGAAGTCTCTTCTAAAGATGATGCACAAGAACAAACAGTTTGCTGAAGCAAACTAAGGACATGGATTACTGGAACCATGTCCTGTGGTCTAATGAGACCAAGATAAATGTGTTTGGTTCAAATGGTGTCAAACATGTGTGGCAGCAACAAGGTGAGGAGTACAAAGACAGGTGTGTCTTGCCTACAGTCAAGCATGGTGGTGGGAGTGTCATGGTTTGGGGTTGGCGGTTGTGGGGAGCACAGGTCATTGAGGGAACCATGAATGCCAACATGTACTGTAATGTATTAAAGCAGAGCATTATCCCCCTTCTTTTCGGAAACTGGGCCGCAGATCAATATTCCAACATGATAATGACCCCAAACACACCACTGTCACGGGGGTCGCGGGCGCCGCTGCCCCCGCAGCCGGTCCCCTCCCCGCAGGGGGCTCGGTGCGGGCATCGCGGCCGCCCGCGACCACCCCCGTGCCCGCGGTCCCGGCGTCTGCTCCCTTACCTGGCCCCGCTCCAGTGAACGCCGCTCCCGTCCGTGCTGGCCGTCGGGCTCGTGCCCGTTCCTTAGCGCGCGCGCGACACTTGGTTTAGATTTAAAGGGCCAGTGTCCCTTTAATTGGTTGATTGCCGGACGTTGGTTCTATTTAAGGGTTACGCCCCCAGCACTCGCTGCCAGATTGTTGGTGTGCGTTTAGTGAGCTTAGAGTGTCTCTATTGTCCGTATTGATTACCCGTGTACCAGTCCGTTCCGCTACGTTTCCTGATCTTGCCTGTTGCCGCCTGCCCTGACCGTCTGCCTGTATCTGACTACGAACCTCTGCCGCCTGCCCTGACCTCCTGCCTGTCCGACTACGCCTCTGGATTCCAATTCTGTACCTCGCAGTACCCCGGCCGCCACCGCAAGCCAGTCACGTCAGGGGTAACGACCTGGTAGCCTCACGCCGCAGCAAGTCCATCCCGCTTTGCGGCGGGCTCTGGTGAATACCGGGGGCTACTTAGACTCCGTTCCCTGGTGTGGCTTAGCTACCATCGCTAGCGGTGGTCCAGCGGATCCACCGAACTGTTACAGTACAATCTGGCCATGGATTCCGCCAGGGTACCTCTGCCCGAACTCCGGGACGTTACTACGGCCGTCGCCCAGCAGAGCCAGCGTATCGACCAGCTCGAGGCCATGATGCAGAACCTTGCGGCCCGCCTGCCTCCACCTGCGGCCACTGCCGTCTCGCCTGCACCTGTTGCTCCTGCAGTCTTGGCTCGTCCTGCTCCTGCACCGGGACCTTCACTGCATCTGCCGCTCCCCTCTCGTTATGATGGAGACCCCAAGAAGTGCAGAGGTTTCATCAGCCAGTGTTCTATACACATCGAGATGCTGGGACATCAATTTCCCACTGAGCGGGCTAAAGTCGCCTTCATTATTAGCCTCCTAACCGGCGAAGCTCTGGCCTGGGCCACTCCGCTGTGGGACCGAGGAGACCCGCTAACGGCTAACCTGCAAGCCTTCCTCCAGGGGTTCCGAACTGTCTTTGAGGAACCTGGTCGCACCTCCTCAGCTGCCGCAGCTTTGCTCCGTCTCCGTCAGGGCGACTCCACTGTGGGACACTACTCTGTGCAGTTCCGCACCCTAGCCTCTGATTTTAGACTGGAACAACGAGGCTCTGGTGGAAACCCTTTGGCAAGGCCTCTCGGGACGCATTAAGGACGAGCTCTCGGGTCGAGACCTGCCTACCTCACTGGACGAATTGATTCGGTTGGCCACCCGGATCGATATCCGTTTTGCCGAAAGACTACAAGAGGTCCGCCTCCAACGCGAGTCCACCCGACCACGCCGGCTACCTCGTTTAGCTCCTGTCTTCCAACGCCCTCCACTTCCTCCACCCCACCAACGGTTCTTGAGGACGAACCCATGCAGGTGGAAAGGGCTCATTTGACCCAGGAAGAACGCTCACAGCGACGTCTGAGGCAATTGTGCTTCTACTGCGGCGGTTCCGGCCACTTCATTGGAGACTGTCCGGTGCGCCCGTGAAACTCCCGCACCTAGGAGGAGAGGCGACCCTAGGTGTCAGTGCGGCCTCTCCCCGTCTGACCATTCCTGTTCTTTGCGGAACTTCACCGGACAGCACCTTCCAGGCCACCGCCTTCCTGGACTCGGGGTCCGCCGGTAACTTCATTAGCCATGCTCTGGTGTCTCAGTACCGGCTTCCAGTGACCCCCCTGCAGAAACCCATGTTCGTGTCCTCCATCAGCGGCGAATGCCTCAAGGATGCCATTCGGTTCTGCACTGCGCCCCTCACCTTGCAGATTGGGGCATTACATCAGGAAACTTTGAAGCTTCTCGTACTGCCTCGATCCTCTTCTGAGATCCTCCTGGGCCTCCCCTGGTTGCAAGAGCATGCCCCGACCCTTAATTGGAACACAGGCGAGATTCTTCGTTGGGGCCCAGCCTGTTACTCACGATGCCTTCGGGCACTCCGCCCGGCCCTTCAGATTGCCGTTGCTAAACCTACGAAGTCTCTGCCAGGTCTGCCTGCTCCCTACTAGGACTATGCTGATGTTTTTTCTGAAAAAAAGGCCGAAACTCTGCCTCTGCACCGGCCCTTCGATTGCCCTATTGATCTACAGCCCGGTACTACTCCTCCTCGAGGCAGAGTTTACCCGCTGTCTGTCCCGGAGACAAAGGCAATGTCCGACTATATCCAAGAGAACCTACGCAAGGGCTTCATACGCCAGTCGTCATCTCCTGCGGGAGCCGGATTCTTCTTCGTTGAGAAGAAAGATGGTACCCTCCGGCCCTGTATCGATTATCGTGGCCTGAACAAAATAACTGTCAAGAATCGGTACCCCCTGCCTTTGATCTCCGAGCTTTTTGATCGCCTACGTGGCGCAAAGATTTTTTCTAAATTGGATCTCCGTGGAGCCTACAATTTAATTCGCATTCGAAAGGGTGACGAGTGGAAAACGGCCTTTAACACCCGAGATGGCCATTTTGAATATCTTGTCATGCCTTTTGGTCTCTGTAACGCTCCGGCTGTTTTCCAAAATTTCGTGAATGAGATTTTCCGGGACCTTCTCTACGTTGGTGGTAGAGTTTAGCTGGACAACATTCTCATCTATTCTCCAGACCTGGAGACCCACCGTCACCACGTCCGCCAGGTGCTCAGACGTCTCGGGAGTCACCAACTTTATGCCAAGCTGGAAAAGTGCCTGTTCGAACGCACCTCCCTACCCTTTTTAGGGTACATCGTGTCAGATCAAGGGCTTCAGATGGACCCCGCCAAGCTCTCAGCAGTCCTGCAATGGCCTCGTCCAGTGGGCCTTCGGGCCATTCAGCGCTTTGTAGGCTTTGCCAACTACTATAGGCAATTTATTCCTCAGTTCTCATCTCTGGTGGCTCCCTTGGTAGCCCTCACCAAGAAGGGTGCCGACCCCAAATCCTGGCCTCCCGAGGCTCTAGAGGCGTTCAAACGTCTAAAAGCCGCATTTGCTTCTGCTCCAGTTCTCTCTCGTCCAGACCCTCAGTGCTCGTTTGTCTAAGAAGTTGACGCCTCCTCAGTTGGTGCCGGCGCCGTTCTTCTTCAGAGGTCCTCTGCGGGGAAATTGCGAACTTGTGGATTCTTCTCCAAGACCTTCACCCCACCCGAGCGCAACTACACTATTGGTGACCGGGAACTTCTTGCTATTAAATTGGCCCTAGAAGAATGGCGTCATTTGCTGGAAGGGGCTCTCCACCCCATCGGATCTACACTGATCACAAGAACCTTCTCTATCTGCAATCTGCCAGCGTTTGAATCCGCGACAAGCCAGGTGGTCGCTTTTCTTCGCCCATTTTAATTTCCTTCTACACTTCCGACCGGCTGAAAAAAAACGTCAGGGCCGACGCTCTCTCCAGATCCTCCGATACTGTGGGCTTGGAGCCACCACTACAGAATATTAGTCCGCCGGAACGACTTCTTTCGGCTGCTCCTGTAGATCTTCAACAGATACCTCCAGGGAAGACCTACATCCATCCTGCTTTGCGGCTCCGAATCCTTAAATGGGGACATTCTTCTCGAACTGCGGGTCATCCTGGGATTCACAAGTCCGCACAACTCATCTCCAGATACTACTGGTGGCCCACTCTCATGCAAGACGTTCGGGACTTTGTCTCTGCCTGTGCCTCTTGTGCCCGTAACAAGGTTCCTCGCCTCAGACCCGCGGGTCTGCTTCAGCCTCTCTCTGTGCCTGAGAAACCGTGGACCCAGATTGCTATGGATTTTGTCACTGACCTGCCGGCCTCATCCGGAAACACGGTCATTTGGGGTGGTGGTGGACAGGTTTTCCAAAATGGCTCATTTTGTGCCCATGCCCGGCTTACCCTCGGCACCTCAGCTAGCCCAGCTCTTCTTCCACCACATCTTCCGGTTACACGGGCTCCCGTTGCACATCATCTCGGATAGGGGAGTCCAGTTCGTATCCAAGTTCTGGCGGGCTCTCTGTGCGCAGTTACGGGTGCAGTTGGACTTCTCATCTGCATACCACCCTCAGACCAACGGGCAGGTGGAGAGGGTCAACCAAGTGTTGGGCTCGTATCTGCGACATTTTGTGTCTGCCCGTCAGGACAACTGGTCCGGCCTCCTCCCCTGGGCGGAATTCTCCTATAATTCCCTTGACTCTGAATCTGCTGGAGCCGCCCCCATTTTTATTGTGTTTGGCTTACATCCCCGCGCACCTCTCCCCCTAGCCACCTCATGTCAGGTTCCTGCTGTGGATGCCCAAGTTCGGGACATCAAGTCACTCTGGCAAGTTACTCGTCAAGCCCTTCTTCATGACTCCTCCCGCGCTAAAGTTCAAGCCGATAGGTATCGGAGGCCTCCTCCCATATTTAAGCCAGGTGATAGGGTGTGGTTATCTGCCAAGTACATCCGCTTCAAGGTGCCCAGTTACAAGTTGGGTCCTAAATATCTGGGTCCTTTTGTGGTACTTCGGCAACTTAACCCGGTCTCCTACAAGCTCCGCTTGCCACCCACTCTGCGGGTCCCGAATGCCTTCCATGTCTCTCTCCTCAAGCCGGTGGTACTGAATCGCTTCTCCCGGGGGGCTGTCTCGCCTTCTCCTGTGGCCAACTCGGATAACATTTTTGAGGTCAAGGAGGTGCTGGCACAGAAGACAGTAAGGGGGAAGCGGTTCTTTCTTATTGACTGGAAAGGATTCGGGCCAGAGGAGCGTTCGTGGGAACCTGAGGCCAACTTGTCCCCTGACCTTCTTGCCAGGTTCAAAAAAAAGAGGGGGAGACCTAAGGGGGGGGTACTGTCACGGGGGTCGCGGGCGCCGCTGCCCCCGCAGCCGGTCCCCTCCCCGCAGGGGGCTCGGTGCGGGCATCGCGGCCGCCCGCGACCACCCCCGTGCCCGCGGTCCCGGCGTCTGCTCCCTTACCTGGCCCCGCTCCAGTGAACGCCGCTCCCGTCCGTGCTGGCCGTCGGGCTCGTGCCCATTCCTTAGCGCGCGCGCGCGACACTTGGTTTAGATTTAAAGGGCCAGTGTCCCTTTAATTGGTTGATTGCCGGACGTTGGTTCTATTTAAGGGTTACGCCCCCAGCACTCGCTGCCAGATTGTTGGTGTGCGTTTAGTGAGCTTAGAGTGTCTCTATTGTCCGTATTGATTACCCGTGTACCAGTCCGTTCCGCTATGTTTCCTGACCTTGCCTGTTGCCGCCTGCCCTGACCATCTGCCTGTATCTGACTACGAACCTCTGCCGCCTGCCCTGACCTCCTGCCTGTCCGACTACGCCTCTGGATTCCGATTCTGTACCTCGCAGTACCCCGGCCGCCACCGCAAGCCAGTCACGTCAGGGGTAACGACCTGGTAGCCTCACACCGCAGCAAGTCCATCCCGCTTTGCGGCGGGCTCTGGTGAATTCCAGGGGCTACTTAGACTCCGTTCCCTGGCGTGGCTTAGCTACCATCGCTTGCGGTGGTCCAGCGGATCCACCGAACCGTTACAACCACCAAGACAACCACTGCCTTTCTAGAGAAAATTAGGGTAAAGGTGCTGGACTGGCCAAGTATGTCTCCAGACCTAAACCTTATTGAGCATCTGTGGGACATCCTCAAATGAAGGGATATAATACAATATTTACAAAAATGTGAGGAGTGTACTCACTTTTTGTGAGATGAGATATATTTGTTTTTCCTCTCTTCAGTTCCAAATTCTCAGATAAATAGATATGGTCTTGCTACATCAAGACTATACAGGTGAGTAGCACAATAAAAATGCTCTACATCTCAGGTGTATAGTAATCCGTCACAAAGATTCTATGAAAGACTCCACACTATACAAGTCTACAGGGAGTATAGATAATAATAGTACAGATGGTAACTAAAATAACACCTGAAGTTTTATTACTTGCAAACAAAGACATAGCAGTTGTATTCTCCCCATGGAACGCCAATAGCAAACAAGCCACAGTTCGACCCAGGGTTTCACTATGTAGCGTCTTCTGCGGCATGCTTGATGCATCCAAGATGAAAGTTTATATACTGCACCAATCCCACAAAGCTATAACAGGTGTGAATATGTATGGTCATAAACCAGGATTAAAATTACAATTGTAAAACATAACTAGGTATACAAGAAATACAATAACGCATACACAATTTCAAAATTCTTTTTACAGCAAAAATTTTTTATACATAAAAAAGGAACATTACATTCTGTGCCCTCTAAAAATAAACTACTGTCCTCTTGAATGGGGTATAATCCCCCCCCCTTTTTTTTTTACATCACATCATAAGACTTAAAAATATTTCATCATAAAAATTTGGCAAAAAAACTACAATTTGTATAATCCTCCTTATGTTATTTCTATAGCCATCAGACACTTTCCAGGTTTTTGTGTACTTTTGATTTTACATCACAATACTGAATATGTGTATCCCACAGCTGAATGGGATGCAAGCTATTGAATAATGTCTTCATAGAAGTCCTGGAATAGGTCCTCAACAAATGTAATTTATTCTAAACTAAAGCAATTTCTGTTTGAGCCATAATTATTTTTGGTTTGATGAATAATATACTCAGTCTACCGATATGGCGATAGGGGTCAAATTTACCCTTAGTTTTGCAAATTTACATATGGAGCAGTGGAAATTATATATCCTTTTTCCCTTGAGCTAACCATTTTAAAAAATTTAAACAGTTTATGTAATTTAAAACCCATAATAATTTTAACTTAATTTACAATAAAAATTAAAATAAAAGTAAATGCATTTTTTGGGTTTAGAATTTGTAAAAATATTTCTGGTGTATTCACTGGGAATTTTTTAAGCCCACTGATTAAAAGATTTAATTTAATAGGACAACTGTCTATCCCTCCTTGTAATAAGCCCCATCAACAATAGTTTAAAAAAGCATTTACTTCATTAAAATTCCTAATATTGGAAACAAGGGCAAAAATTTTTTTAAAACCACAAAAATTTTGTGATACTAAATTTTGTGTCTGAAGCCCATTAAAGAAATTTTTTCATTAACACGGGCCAGAAGCCAGAGTAGGGGTAACGGGCAGAGCACGACCGTGCCCTTTCGAGGAAACAAAGCCTTTTTCCCAAGGGGTGTGTAAACATTAGATTACCCCTTAAATCCCTTAATCACAAGTAGTTAAAAACCTTTAAACTCCTTTTAAAGCATTCAATGGCAACCCCATTAAGCACAGAAAGCCCTTTAAATTAAAATTTTCTTTAACCCAGGGGCCATAGTCCCTCCATTGTACTAATCCAAATGTTCCCTGAAAAAGGGTTCTAAACCCTGGGCCCTCCATTAACCTCTTCTAGACAACCATCTTAACTCTGAATCCGGTTTCATCTCATAGAAATCATTCAACTGTTTTTCCCCATAACATTTTAAATTTGGTTGTTTAGTGTCGTAAGAGGTCGCCGCCAGCACCCCAGAGTTTTCCCTTTTTGTCTATAGAGGGCGTTTTTTAGACACTAATTGCTTTTACAATTTAAAATCTGATCAACGTTGTATATTATAAATAAAAATTTTAAATGCGGGAAAGTGGTTTTCCCGTTACTCCACAACCGTTGTCGATTAAGCCAACTATCATAAATTGTAAAAAATTCAAAAAAAAAAAAATGTTTTTCCAAAAGCCGACATAAATAAATTAAATATTTGGACCCAAAGGGGGACCGCTTTGAGGTGCCCTGCACTGCAAAAACAAATCCTCTCCAAAACAAAAATAATATTTTTGCAAATATGTCCAATAAACATAAAAAAAGAAAATATGTCATTGTACTTCAATGTGTAGTCATTTTAAGTGTTCTTCACGCAAGCATGTCCGTAGGGGTTTAAAATGACATTTTAATCCCTGTTTTTTCCATACATTTTTTCACATCTGTTAATCATTGGGGGTTTGGGGTTAAAAACTTCTCTTGGATGCGGCAAGCAGGGCCCCAGAAGGAAACATACGAAACCCGGGTCGGGTTGTGCCTTTTTTTGCTGTTGGCATTCCAGGGGACTTTACAAGGGTTGATATGTTTTCACTGCACAGAAAACGCCCCATTTTTTCAGTTTTTTTCTTTTTTCGAAAAAGGGGGGGAAAAAACGACTGTAATCATCTCCCATAAATTCTATTTAAAAACTTTCTGCTGCTCCATGAGTTTTTTTTCTGCCGTTTTTTTTTTTTTATGGTGCTTTTTGCAAATTTTCAAAAAAAAAACGCCAAGCAGGGCAGAAAATTTATCGGGAGTCTATAAATTCCCCCGGGACATTTTTTGGGTTTTTTTGGTGCGTTTTTGGGGGGTTTTTTCCCGCGATTTTTCATAAAATTCCCCCAGGAGACCCAAGTCCCCCCTTAGGGGGTTTTTAAAAAAGGTTTAACCTAAAAATTTGCATACAAGAAAATTTATGTCCTTGTTCTTACCATTCGGAAAAAAATTTATCAGCTTTGGTCGATAATTTTTTGCGAATCATGTTTTTTCGTAAAAATAGTTTTTTATGGTTTTTTGGCCTAAAACCCCTTTTTTTTTTAGGGATTTTGGTGCTAAAATACTTTTTTAAATTTATTGGCGCCAAAAAAAGAACCGTAACAACCCACCAAGACAACCACTGCCTTTCTAGAAAAATTGGGAAAAGGGTGCGGAGGCCCAAGATGTCCCCAGCCCTAAACTATTGAGCATTGTGGGACCCCCTCAAATGAAGGAAAAAATACAAATTTAAAAAAAATGTAGGATGACCACTTTTTGTGGATGAGATATATTTGTTTTTCCTCCTTCATTTCCCAAAAAACTCAATAAATAGATAGGGTTTTGCTACATCAAGACTATAAGGTGAGTAGACAAAAAAAATGCCTACACTCGGGTGTATAGTAACCGTCCAAAGATTTATAAGACCCCACTATACAATTTAGGGGTATAAAAAATAAAAAAAAGAGGGAAAAAAAATAAAAACCTAAAGTTTTAATATTGCAAAAAAGATGAATTGATTCTCCCCATGGAACGCCAATAGAAAACAGCCACAGTTGACCCGGGGTTTCACATGTAGCGTCTTCTGCGGCTGCTTGTCATCCAAGATGAAGTTTTTATACTGCACCAAACCCCAAAAAGCTATAACAGGTGTAATATGTATGGTCAAAAACCGGGTTTTTAAAAAAATTGAAAAAACTAATAGGTAACAAGAATACAATAAAAAACCAAAAATTTCAAAAATTCTTTTTCAGAAAAAAATTTTTTATACAAAAAAGGAACAAATTCGTCCCCTCAAAAAATAAACATGTCCTCTTGAATGGGGTATAACCCCCCCCCCTTTTTTTTTACATCAATCATAAGACTTAAAAAATATTTCACAAAAAAATTTGGGCAAAAAAAACAATTTGTTAATCCTTTATGTTATTCATACCCTTTCAGACATTTCCGGTTTTTGTGTATTTGATTTTACATCACAATACTGAATATGTGTATCACACAGCTGAATGGGATGCAAGCTATTTAATAATGTCTTAATATAACTCCTGGAATAGGTCCTAATCAACTTTTAGAAATAATAAACTAAAGCAATTTCTGTTTGAGCCATAATTATTTTTGGTTTGATGAATAATATACTCAGTCTACCGATATGGCGATAGGGGTCAAATTTACCCTTAGTTTTGCAAATTTACATATGGAGCAGTGGAAATTATATATCCTTTTCTCTGAGTCTAACCATTTTTACCGAAATTAACAGTTTTATGTAATTTATTAACCATAATAATTTTAACTTAATATTCACATATGAAATTAATAAAAGTAACATGCATTTGTTGGTTTAGAAATTTGTAAAAATATTTCTGGTGTATTCACTAGGAACTATTTTAAGCCCACTGATTAAAGAGTTACATTTAATAGGACAACTGTCAGTATCCATCCATGTATAGTAGACCATCAACAATAGTTTATTTAAGCATTTCACTTCATTCAACTTCCTAATATTGGATACAATTGGCAACATTATTTTAACACAAGCAACTTTGTGGTATACTCATAATTTATGTGGCTCTGAAGCCCATTAAAGCAATACATTCATTAACATCTGGTCCAGATAGCCAGGAGTAGCTGGTAACTGGGCAGAGCACGCACCCTGTATGACCTTTCGAGGGAAACAAAGCCTTCTTTCTCAAGTGTGTGTACTAACATTAGATGTATTCCTTAAATACCTTAATCACAAGTAGTTATAAAACCTTTAAACTCCCATATATATGTTCATTCAATGTGCAATCCACATATAATGCACAGAAAGACCTTTAAATTGAAATTTTCATTTAACCCATGGGCCATAGTGCCTCCATTGTACTAATCCAATATGTCTCTCGCTGTAAAAGGCGCATTCTGATCCGCTCAGGACCACTCCCATTAACCTCTTCTAGTACATACCATCTTAACTCTGATATACCAGGTTTCATCTCATAGAAATGCATTCAACTGTATTTTCCCCATAACATTTTTGAATTGGTCTGTCTCTAGTGTCAGTAAGAGGCTCGCCGCCAGCACCACCAGTAGCTTCTCTCTTCTGTCTATAGAGGCGTATTAGACACTAATCTGACTTTTACAATTTAAAAATCTGATCAACGTGTGTATATTATTGATAGATTTAGTAAATGCAGGAAGCTGGTCTTCCGTTCCACTCCACAACACGTTGTCAGATATAAGCCAAGCTATCATAAATTGTGAAAATTCAGAACCAAAAAAAAATGTTTTTCCAATGCCGACATAAATAAATTAACATAACTTGGAGCCACAGGGGACCGCATTGAGGTGTCCTGCAGCTGCAAATACAAATCCTCTCCAAAACAAAAATAATATTTTTGTCAGAACTATGTCCAATAAAATCATCAAAAAGCCAATATGTACATTGTACATCAATGTGTAGTCATTGTTAAGTGCTTCTCTCACTGCAAGCATGTCCTGTGATGGGTTTAAAAATGACATTTTAATACCTGTATATTTCCATACATATTCACATCTGTTAAATCATTGTGGGATTGGTAGGGTATATAAACTTGCCTCTTGGATGCGGCAAGCATGGCCCAGAAGGAGATACATAGCGAAACCCTGGGTCAGGTTGTGCCTTGTTTGCTGTTGGCATTCCATGTGGACTTTACAATGGTTAGACTATGTCTACACTGCACAGAAAAACGTCCATTTTTCAGCGTTTTTCGTTTTCTAAAAAGGCTGTAAAAACGACTGTAATCATCTCCCATAGACTTCTATTGTAAAATCGTTCTGCTGTCTCCACTGAGCTTTTTTCTGCTCGTTTTTTTTTTTTTACTGGTCGTCTTTTGCAACATTTTCTAAAAAACCCAGAGCAGGGCAGAAAATTTACTCAGGAGTCCTATGGAATGCGCCGGACATCTTTTGGCGTGTTCTTTGGTGCGTTTTGGTGGCGTTTTTTGCCGCGATTTTTCAATGAAATCTCACCCAGGAGACCCAAGTCCCACCTATAGTGGTGTTAATAAAGGTTAACCTTATCAAATTTGCATACAAGTATCTGATATGTCCTTGTTCGTACCATTCGGAATAAAATTACATGCTTTGGTCGATAACTTTTTTTGCGCAATTTATTTTTTTTTTTCTACAAAACGTTTTTTAAAAGGATTTTTTCGCTAAAACCCCTTTTTTTTTTAAATTTTTGGGGCAAAAAAACTTTTTTTTTAAATTTATTGGCGCCAAAAAACCGAACCGTTACAAACCCCCAAGACAACCCCGCCTTTTTAGAGAAAAAAGGGAAAAAGGGGCGGACTGGCCAAAAATGTCTCCAGACTAAAACCTTATTGACATTGTGGACTCCCCAAATGAAGGGTAAATACAATATTTACAAAAATTGAGGAGTGACCACTTTTTTTGAGATAGATATATATGCTTTTTTTTCCTCTTCATTCCAAATTCTCAGAAAATAATATGGTCTTGACATCAAGACTATACAGGGGAAACACAATAAAAATCTCACATCTCAGGTGAATAATCCGTCACAAAGATTTTATGAAAGACTCAACTAACAAGTCTACAGGGATATAGATAATAAAGTACAATGGAACTAAAATAACACCTGAATTTTATTACTTTCAAACAAGAATAGCATTTTTTTTCTCCCCATGGAACGCCAAAAAGCAAACAAGCCACAGTTTGACCCGGGGTTTACTAGTAGCGTCTTCTGCGCATGCTGATGCATCCAAGAGAAAGTTTATAACTGCACCAATCCCACAAAAAAAACGGTTGAAATGTTGGTCAAAACCAGGGTTTAAAAATTACAATTGTAAAAAAAAACAGGTATCAAGAAATACAAAAAAGCATACCAATTTCAAAATTCTTTTTACAGCAAAAATTTTTTATACTAAAAAAGGAAAATTTCATTTTTGTGCCCTCTAAAAATAAACTACTGTCCCTTTAATGGGGTTTTAAAACCCCCCCCCCTTTTTTTTTTACTCACAACATAAGACTAAAAAAAATTTTATCTAAAAATTGGCAAAAAAAAATACAATTGTAAACCTCCTTATGTTTTTTCTAAAGCCATCAACACTTTTTCCCGGTTTTTTTTTGTACTTTTGATTTTACATCACAAACTAAAAGTGTATTCCCACGCTGAATGGATGCAAGCATTTTTAAAATGTCTCATAAAGTCCCGGGAAAAAGGTCCTCAACAAATGTAATTTATTCTAAAATAAAACAATTTCTGTTTTTTAGCCATAATTAATTTTTTTTTTGATGAAAAATATCCCCGTCTACCCATTGGCGTAGGGCAAATTTACCCTTTGTTTTTCAAATTTACATATGGACAGGGAAATTTTATATCCTTTTTTTCTGAGTCTAACCATTTTTTCCGAAAATTTAAAATTTTTTGTAATTTAATTTAACTAATAATTTTAACTTAATATTCACATATGAAATTAATAAAATAACATGCATTTTTTTGGTTTAGAAATTTTAAAAATTTTCGGTGTATTAAAGGAACATTTTAACCCCAGATTAAAGAGTTACATTAATAGGACAACGTAGTACCATCCATGTTTTAAATAACCCTCAACAAAAAGTTTAATTTTAAGCATTTCACTTTATTCAACTTCCTAATATTGGATACAAATTTGGGACATTATTTTAACCAAGCAAAATTTTTGGTAACCATAATTTATGGGCCCCGAAGCCCTTAAAGCAATCAACATTAACTTGTCCAGAAGCCAGGAGTATGGTAACGGGCAGAGCAGACCCTGTTGACCTTTTTGAGGGGAAAAAACCTTCTTTTTAGTGTGGTATAACATTAGATGTATTCCTTAAAACCTTAATACAAGTAATAAAAACCTTTAAACTCCCATATAAAATTTTAATTCAATGGCAATCCACATATAATGCACAGAAAGACCTTTTAAATTTAAATTTTCATTTAACCCTGGGCCATAGTCCCTCCATTGTACTAATCCAATATTCTCTCCTTAAAAGGCCATTCTGTTTCCCCTCAGGACCACTCCCATTAAACCCCTTCTAGTACATACCCCCTTTTTAAATCAAAATACCAGGTTCTCTCATAGAAATGCATTCAACTGTATTTTCCCCATAAAATTTTTTGAATTGGTTTCCCATTGGGCATAAGAGGTCGCCGCCAGCACCACCAGTCTTCTCTTTCCCGTTATAGAGGCGTATTGCCAATCTATTTTACAAATTTAAAAACGATCAAGGTGATATTTTTGATAGATTTTAAAAGGAAGCGGTCTTCCCCTTTACTCCCAACACTTGTCAGAATAACCCAAACATCTAAATTTTGAAAATTAGAACCAAAAAAAAATTTTTTTTCCCAAAGCCGACATAAATAAAATTAACAAAAACTTGGACCCAGGGGACCGCTTAGGGTTTCCTGCAGTGCAAAAAAAAATCCCTCCAAAACAAAAAAATATTTTTTTTTTAGAACTATTCCAAAAAATCCAAAAAGCCAAATGTCTTGTACATCAATGTGTATCATTGTTAAAGGCTTCTTCCCTGCAACATGTCCTTGATGGGTTTAAAAATACATTTTAATACCTGAATTTTCCTACATATTCCATTTTAAAATCTTGTGGGATTTGTAGGTAATTTAAAAATTGCCCCTTTGGGTCGGCAAGCATGGGCCGAAGGGATAAAACGAAACCCCGGTCAGGTTGGCCTTTTTGTGTTGGCATTCCATGTGGACTTTACAATGGTTAGACTATGTCTACACTGCACAGAAAAACGTCCATTTTTTCAGCGTTTTTCGTTTTCGAAAAAGGCTGGAAAAACGACTGTAATCATCTCCCATAGACTTCTATTGTAAAATCGTTCTGCTGTCTCCACTGAGCTTTTTTCTGCTCGTTTTTTTTTTTTTACTGGTCGTCTTTTGCAACATTTTCTAAAAAAACGCCAGAGCAGGGCAGAAAATTTACTCAGGAGTCTATGGAATGCGCCGGACATCTTTTGGCGTGTTCTTTGGTGCGTTTTGGTGGCGTTTTTTGCCGCGATTTTTCAATGAAATCTCACCCAGGAGACCCTAGTCCCACCTATAGTGGGTGTTAATAAAGGTTATACCTTATCAAATTTGCATACAAGTATCTGATATGTCCTTGTTCGTACCATTCGGAATAAAATTATCATGCTTTGGTCGATAACTATTTTTGCGCAATTCATGTTTTTTCGCTACAAATACGTTTTTTATGGATTTTTGCGCTAAAACCCTTTTTTTATGGATTTTGGTGCTAAAATACTTTTCTTAACTTTATTGGCGCCAAAATATGTCATCTTACTTCTGACGCTAAAAACATGTCTTTTTACGGATTTTGGCGCAAAAAGTTTTTTTTAACGGATTTCAGCACTAAAATCCTTTTCTTTATAGATTTAGGCGCTAATAAAGTTAACTTAAAATTATCTCACTTCTGACGCTAAAAATACTTTATGTATTATGTCGCTAAAGACACGTTTTTTAACGAGTTTTGGTGCTAAAATAAGTTTTTTTACTGATTGTCACTAAAATATGTTTACATACTTTGTCGCTAAAAATAAGGGTTTTTTTACAGATTTTAGCGCTAAAACACATTTTTTTTTACGGATTTTGGCTCTTCTAAAGTCATCTTGCTTTAGTCACTAAAAATATGCTTTTTTTACGTATTTTGTCACTAAAAATATGTTTTTTTTTAACGGTTTTTGCCGCTAAGATTGTTTTTTTTAATGGATTTTAGCGCTATAGTATTTTTTTCCAGATTCTGGCACTAAAGTTCATTCTTTTTACGGATTTTGGTGATAAAGTCTGTATTTTACGGATTTTGGCGCTAAAATCCATAACAGATTTTTTGCGGCAAAAGCTTAATAAGTGCGTTAGCGCCAATATCCGTAAAAACCTATTTTAGCACCAAAATCCATAAAAAATTAATTTTAGCGCCAAAATCCATAAAAACCTTATTTTAGGGCCAAAATCCGTAAATTAATGTATTTTTGGCAACAAAAGCGCGATAAATTTATTAGCGCAAATATCCATAAAAATACGGATTTTAGCACCAAAATCCGTAAAAAAATGGACTTTAGGGCCAAACTCCGTAGAAAACGTATTTTTGGCGACAAAAGTGAGATAACTTTATAAGTGGCAAAATCTGTAAAAATACGGATTTTAGCACCAAAATCCATAAAAAAATTTACTTTTGGGCCAAAATCCATAAAAAAAAACGTATTTTTGGCGACAAACGAGAGATAACTTTATTAGCGCCAAAATCCGTAAAACGACTACAAGATGACATATAAATGCAATAATGTGCTTTACATCCCCTTTTGTAGGGCGGAGTTACATCCAATGGCTTAATTTATGCATACATTAAAAAACAGACTTGAAGACAAGCAAAAAACACGTGTAAAAAACGCGCCAAAAAACGCAAATCGCGGCAAAAAATGGCCGTTTTTTTCAGCTGCTTTTGACAGGCAATAGACAGAAAACTCCGTTTTATGAACGATTTCAGGTCGTTTTTTGTCCACTGCGGTGTAGACAGAGCCTGTTTGCAAGTAACAAATAAAACTTCAGGTGTTAGTTTCATTAAGCCCGCCTGTACTGTTATTTTCTTTTCTCCCTGTAGACTTGTATGGTCTGGAATCTCTGTGACGGATCACTATATATCTGTTGTGTAGAGCATTCATATTGGACTACCCACCTGTATGGTCCAGATGTAGCAGTTGAAAAGTTTTTTTGTATTAGTTATTATATTCCCTTTGATCACCTTTGATCTTTACTTAAAGGGGTTGTCTCGCTACAATGATTGGGTTTTAATTAAAAGATCTTTAAAAAACAAGCAGCTTTGCAATATATGTTCATTACAAATGTCCTACTGATTTTGAGCTAGCCCTGTTCGTAGGAGTGCATCAGCTTCTCAAATTTCTATAGCAGCCGACCTGTTGATCCTTATCTTACTGGCTGTCAGGTCTGAATGACTCATCACCTTTGAAGACAGGTCAGAGCAGAGAGCCCCTCCTGCACAGAATGCTTCTGTAGTGGAGGGAGGAGGAGGGAGGACTCTGGCTTCTATGTCCATACTGCCTGGATTAACCCTGTGTGTGCCTGCTTCCTCCTGCTCTCTACACAGATTGAGCAGAGATTAGGCTGATCAATAGATGTGACAGCAGTGACCCTGTGTGTTACTATAATCATGATGTCTGTGGAGCTGTAACTATAATAATACTATACAGATCAGGGAGGCTTGTGAACAGTTCATGCTGTGCTGTACTAGGGACACATCCTGAGTAACACTTTGCAGCTTCCCTGCCTCTGTTCTGAGAGGGTTTGTTTGTTGTTGCTGGAGATGTGGAGATATGTAAGCTAAGCAGATGTGGAGATATGTAAGCTGTTCTGCTATTAGCAATCATAGACCTCTCTAGGCAGGCACACACAGGGTTAACTCTGGCAGCAATCCCCCTGCCCCCCCCTGCTGTATAGAAGTTATGGGTGGATAGCTGCCTGTGTGCTGAGGGGAGGGGGGAATAGGGAGGAGAAGAGGCAGAGAAGCTAGCACGCCCCTCAATTCAACTCCCATTCACAGACAGAGGCTGAAAGCTATTAATGAGACAACTCCTTTAATGAATTTAGACCTTTATGTTGATGTATATTATATCTTTTTATCTTGATTAATTGAAGGTTATGTTGTAGAGAATTGTGGTACTGTGATACAATTGATTTGGTCTCTGGTCATTAATTACCATCAGTGTTAAACAACTTTGCAACATACGTACAACAAAAAAAGCAATCAAACGAAACAATATGCTTAAGTATTGAATAAATATAAAGTATGATTATATATAACAAGCAAGCTAACAGAATACACGTAGTCACTTTGCTTCAGGTCAGATCTCTCTTGGGAACGTCATATGTTGTGAGTTTCCGTTATGAATTCAGTAGACCTCTGCAGCTGGGACCACACATCAGTATTTTGGTCAGTATTTTACATGAGTATTTTCAAGCCAAAACATTCAAGAGGTGCAAATTTTCCTCTGTATAGATTCCAATCATGGTTTTGGCTTAAAAATACTGATATAAAATACTGATCAAAATACTGCCATGTGAACCCTGCCAAAGTCAGATATGAGCTTTCCTTTGCTGATGTGCACTGAGATTTTATACTCTCACTAGCGTCATGTATTTCTAAGGACTTATAATACATGAAGCCCCAGAAGGAACCTTAGCCCCCAGTGATCATTTATAACAGTGATGTGTGTCAGTAAAAAGGGGGGGCTAGTATTCATGCGAGGTACATGGTTGTGAAACTGTTAGGAGTCCAAACGAACTATTGACACTAACAAAATTATCTGTAATATATATATATATATATATATATATATATATATATATATATATATATGTGGCAGAGCGACCTCTGGTAGTCGCATGTTTCTGCCACTAGAGGGTGTGCAGCCAGAGATCTGCAAGCAACACACCACCAAGGTTACCTGGCCTTGGTGGGGTAGGAGCCAGCCATATGTATTGTCAACGACACTAAGTAGTTGGCAACTGTGTATAGTTAGGTTGGCTTTTCAGGGTCGGCTCTTATTGGGAGTAGACAATGTGTCGGGTGGGTGTCTACTCCAGGTTAGGTTTTGTGCAGTTCCCTGAAGACCTATTAAAGGCCTGCTGCTTCAGGTGATCAGGAGGCATGGTCTGCTACCTGCAGTGTGGAGCAGCAGAGGAGCTGCCGAGAGGCTCTGGCCCCCCCAGCGGCTTGAAGGAAACTTGTACAGTGTACTGGACTATGAGTTTTAGTCGTGCTGGATGTTAGACCCAGACCACGGTAGAAAGGCTATCTCTAGATGTATAGTTAGTGGCCAGGCGGCCGAGGATTTATGTTTATGGTTTTGTTTATGTGACTACTGTTCCTGAATAAAGAGAAGTCTGGTGTTGGTGTGCCAATACCGTTTACGGAAGACGGAGATCCCATGAGCTAAGTACCCCCAGGATGGCCCAAAATGGCATCCGGAGAAGAGTGAGTTGTCACATATGGTGGAGGATGCAACGGACATTATTGGCACGGACTGAGCACTATTGGCCTGAGAATAATCACAGGAAAAATGCATAGGACTTGCTGCATTGGGCTAGAGTTAATTTAAAGGGCCAGAGGCCTAATTATTTTTGCTGTTTCAAAGGGACTGTGTTACTGCTGCATTGGCCATGGAGCTGGCTAAATACCTTGCGGAGGCGACTGCCCAGCAGCTGGAGATGAACAAGCTGTGGGCCCAGCAGTTAGCAGAGCAGTGAGAATGCAATCTGAGGCTCCAAGCACAGCTGAATACCGAGAAAGGCTGTGTCACCAATGGAGACTGCAGAGGATGACGTTAGAACCCAACGTGCGGTGCAAAGAGCGATGTGGAAAATGACCGCAGGGGTAGATGTGGAAGTCTTCCTTGCAGCTTTTGAGCAAGCAACTGTCAGCGAGAAGCTACCCACAGAGCAGTGGACTGATGTCCTGGCGCCCTATTTGACTGGCAAACCCCAGAGGGTGTATTGTGACATGTCCCTGATGGACACCAGAGACAACCCCAAACTAAAGGCGCAGATTCTGTTATGTTTGCGGTTAACCAAAACTTTTTGTGTGCAGAAGGATGCAGAGCCAAAAAGGTGGAACTTGATAACTGCATGAGGGGAAGTCCCGTGGTCAGGAGACCTCATTTTCCAGCAAAGTCTGTGTCCACGTCTGGAGAGGCGGAGTTGCAGAGGGATCTGTGTGCTGCCGTTGCAGTGGGCAACCAACTGGATCAGCAGGAGCCCGTTATCACCGGTCAGCAGAGGGAGCCATGTTGGAGGTGTCACAGATCAGCGAGATGTGCTCCTGACTGCCCTCTCACTAAGGGCCAGAGAGGTTGTAGATGCAAGTCCAGGAGTTCCAGGTGGATGGAGCCCCACTCCAGGCTGACATGGACAGTCACCAAGAGAGGTCCAGACTGCACCCAGACATCATAGCTGGTAAGACTGTTCATGTTGTGTGTGAGACCTGTGTTGGGACTATCGGTTATAAGCATGATCTATGTGAGGACTTGGCTTGGCTAAACAGAGGTGCAGGTATGCTGTCAAGTCAGAAGAGTCCAGAGAGCAGTGGCAAGACTGTGATAAATGGACTGGTAAAGTCTGATGGACTTGGTGCATTACATGCGGTGTTGCCTGTGGGGGATGGTAACCCCAATGTTACATCCTGGGTTATAAATAATATGCCTGCAATCCATGACCCGGTCACACAGCCTGAGCAGGGGGATGTGGGCTATGTTGCAAAGTTAGCCCCAGTTACTGCACCCTTTTGTGAACAAGCAGCTAGAGGTGGTGCAGCTACTGCAGTAGTGGAGAGCAGCTCAGGTCTGCCCCTGGAGGTCATGGCTCTCAGAGCTATGGGTGAAGTAAATGCGGTGTGTGAACTTGCTACTTAAAACACTTCAGCCAGAGCAGCAGAGGGGATTAGCTCTAGTGTGCCCCTAGAGGTCATAGGGGAGAGCAGCCCAAGTAGCACAGGTGATGTGGGTCCTGTGATGGATAGCCACCAGTTATGTTCTGATCCTGTTGGTCCCAGAGAGATGTTTGCCTATTCTAATGGGAACTCAGCAAGTGTGTTGCCTGAAAGGGAAAAGGAATCCCATGAATGTGATTGCTCTGCTTCTGTGTATGAGGAGACTGTTATTAAAAGTGTGAATGTGCCGGTTATTAACCATGGTGAAAAAAAACACTCTGGGAAGAGTCTCCATTTCGGTGCCACAGTGTAAGGATGATTATTCAGATGGAAGTGATGAAAATACCTGTGTAAAGAAAATGCGTGCTGAGGCAGATTCTGTGTGCAGCCCTGAGCAATGTATTACAGAGAAGTGGATCTGTGATGGAGATCTGGGTTGTGGCACTGTAGAGTATGAAGAGAAAGGTCGTGCAGCGACCAGTAGTCCACCTGAAGTCACTTGTTCCCATGGTTGCTGTATTTCCAGTAACTTTTACTGCAATGGTCAGAAAGACTGCAGTGACGGTAATGAAGGAAAAAGTGAGCTGCTAGACCCAGAACAGAAGAGGGTTTGCTCAGGCGCTAATGAAGGACAGGTGAGCGTATTTAAATACTAAGATGGTAAAGCGGTGCCTGGTTTTGAGGCAACTGATACATTTTCCCCAGAGGTTATGGAGGACAAGAGTAACAGCATCACAGAGGTGGTATGTTCTATGGTTTGGGGAGACCTACAAGTGGGTGCCATTTGCAGCCAGATATCTGCTAGAGCAGTGTTTCTCAACTCCAGTCCTCAAGACCCACCAACAGGTCATGTTTTCAGGATCTCCTCAGTATTGCACCGGTGATATAATTATTGTCAGTGCATTCTCCACAGGTGATATAATTACTATCAGTGCATTCTATGAGAGATCCTGAAAACATGACCTGTTGGTGGGTCTTGAGGACTGGAGTTGAGAAATACTGTGCTAGACCTTCTGGTGTTAAAAGAGTCATTGAATTGCCTAATGTGAACACAACAAGTTTGGTGTATATGTGGGAGAACCATAAAGATGGCCTGACGGCTTTGAGTGATGTCCCATTTATAAAGGTGTCTGCCATTGACTCCAACGCACAATGTGAATTTGACTGTGAGCAAGATATGGGAGTGACCCTGATAGAGGTTGAGAGTTCTCCCTTAGAGATGGTTACAGGGGATGTGCAGGAAGCATCTCCACACGTAGTTTGGGTCTCATCATAATCCTGCAGACAAAGGAGTAGCAGGTTTGGGCTCAGGTGCACCCCAAGCGGCCATGGTGGATAGCGAACATGAGAGGCGTGATGTCATTACAGCTTCCTGTGAAGCTAGTGTGGTTGCTGGGACCAACCAAAGGTCTTTTGCTTATGTCAGGCCCAAAATAGTGAAGACACTGCCCAGGGGGCACAATGCTAAGGCAGTCTGTGTGTGGAAGAAGGCTACTAGGTATGATAGCGCTGGTATTGGGGTTGTTAGTAGTAACCCTGTGAATGTCAGGCGGTGACCTCTTTGTTGCAGAGTGTACATGGGTTGTGCCACCTGTAGTAAGTGACCGTAAACTGTCTGTGGGCCTTGAAG
The DNA here is from genome assembly GCA_025379985.1 of Phyllomedusa bahiana. Classification (NCBI taxonomy): domain Eukaryota; kingdom Metazoa; phylum Chordata; class Amphibia; order Anura; family Hylidae; genus Phyllomedusa; species Phyllomedusa bahiana. The sequence goes on along the minus strand of JAODAL010028760.1, from coordinate 9,503 downwards.
ATGTAGGGAAGATGTTGCCCCAAAGTAGGAGCTTTGACCCTGGAGGAAGGTACAAGGTGACAAAGTCCTACGGCCTTTATCAAAGGTGGGAGATATGTGGCAGAGCGACCTCTGGTAGTCGAATGTTTCTGCCACTATACGGTGTGCAGCCGGAGATGTGCAAACAACATGCCACCATGGGTACCTGGCCTTGGTGGGATAGGAGCCAGCCATATGTATTGTCAGCAACACTAAGTGGTTGGCAATTGTATATAGTTAGTTTAGCTTCTCTGCCGTTCCTGGGTTTGCTCTTATTGGGAGCAATGTGTCGGGTGGGTGTCTACTCCCTGTGTTCCAGGTAAGATTTTGTGCAGTTCCCTGGAGACCTATTAAAGGCCTGCCGCTCCAGGAGATCAGGGGGCATGGTCTGCTACCTGCAGTGTGGAGCAGCAGAGGAGCTGACGAGAGGCTCTGGTCCCCCAGAGGCTTGAGGGAAGCCTGTACAGTGTGCTACACTGTTAGTACGTGTTTTGGTGGTGCTGGATGTTACATACAGACCACGGTAGAGAGGGTATCTCTAGATGTATAGTTAGTGGCCAGACGACCAAGGATTTATGTTTGTTTTTGTACATTTTTCTATGCTTAAAAAAGCTGGCTGAGGCCAGGATAAAGGTAAGCCTGGTGTCGGTGTGCCAATACCGTTTACGGAAGACTGGGATCCCATGATCTAAGTACCCCCAGGATGGCCCAAAATAACATCCGGACAAGAGTGAGTTGTCACTCACTATATATATAGAACAATAAAAATCTGGCCTGGACCTGGAGATCTGGGAGAGGTCTTCCGAACCCGCTCTTGGACTGCTCCAAGTATACTAACAAAATAAACGTGTGGTAGCAACCTACCGCCGCTGACACCCAGAATTATTGGTTTTCACCTCACCAATGCCAGGGTCCTTGGTGACACGTATCTCTGGTCCACCACAATCCCCTCTGCAAGCAAACCCCCAGCAGGAGACCCAGAAGGAAGCTATGGAAGCTCAGCAGCAGACCAATAGAGAAGCTATATAGAAAAATATGACCGCACGCAGGAAAATTTTCCTGCAAATAAAATGTCTTTATTCCTTTCACAGGCTCCAAAATTATATACATATATAGAAGGTGACTCAATAAGGACGTTTCGGTCACTCATAGACCTTTATCAACAAGTCACAATTAGAAGCAGGAAAGATTAGGAAAGGGGCCGTAGCCCTGTGGATAAGGAGCCTTGCAAAAAGTTTTGGTGGAAGCTATATTCACCTTTTTATGACCAGCACCACATCATCTAACATAAAAGAATTGAGTGCCACCCCACTCGCTTCACTTTTTTCAATAGAGAAGCTATGCAGGCTCAGCAGCAAGCCATGGCCCAGCAGCAGCAGGCGCATCAAGAGGCTATGCAGGCTCAGCAGCGGATGCATCTGGAAGCCATGCAGGCGCAGCAAGGAGCCAACCGGTTGTTGATTCAACAATTGGCCTGTGAAAAGCCTGCGCCTCCAGCGACTAGCGAGGTACATAACGCCCTTAGGAGCGTGAGGGAGGCGTTACAGAAATTGACTCTGGAGAAGAACATCGAGACTTACCTCAACCATTTGAGCGGTTGGCCAACCAAGAACGGCTACCACCAAGTCAATGGGCAGAGGTCTTAGCCCCATTTCTAACCGGAGAGCCCCAAAAGGCTTATTGTGACCTTACCCTCCAGAATGCGAACGAGTATCCAAAGCTGAAAGCGGAGATCCTGGCCCGACTTGGGGTTACCTATTGTACGGACAAGCCTACCAGATCCCAGATATTTGATTTATTACATCTAGTAAAGAAATGGCTACAGCCGGATGTATGTACCCTGGCTCAGATGGTGGACCGAGTAGTCATGGATCGGTTCATACATTCACTGCCCTGACCTATCCAGACCTGGGTGGCCCAAGGAGACCCTCAGTCAGTCGATAGCCTGGTAAGCTTGGTGGAATGTTTTCACACCACGGAGAATGCCCGAGGCCCTGGAGGGAGTCGGAAATCCGCCTACTTGGAAAGCCTGAAAGACTCAGAGAAACCAGGAGTCCTCAGCAGAGTCGCCCTAAAGGCAGGGTGGTACCAGAACCTGGTAAGCAGGGGGGACTCCGGGAGATGGTTTGTTGAGGTTGCCATGCCCCAGGACATCGGGTATACCAGTGCCCCCATGCTACGGAACCCATGGACTGCTCAACGGGACAGCGTTCTTCGCTGTTTGCTCACACCACATGTGGTACGATCTCCTACATGGATGTGGGGCCCCAGTTCTGCCAACTGACGGTCAATGGGACTTCGGTTTCAGGAATGTTGGACTCAGGGAGTCGGGTTACACTCCTTTCTGCCGCTATTACACATGAGTGTAGGTGTTACCTGTATTCATGGGGACACTAAAGGTTACCCAGTGGCCCGGGTGACCATGGAAACGGAGCAGGGAGTTAGATCCCACCAGGTAGGGTTGGTTCCAGCCTTGATGTATGACGTAATTATCGGGCATGATTTTCCGTTGTTCTGGCCTCTGTGGGAACGGGCACTACCACGGAACCCGTCGCCTTGCCAGGGGCACCTAAAGGAAGCAGTTATCCCAGTGGGGACTGAGCCAGAGGGTAATCTGGGGTTTCCCTTTTCCTTGTTACTTGGGAATGATGAGGTGGTAATCCCGGATGAGGTAGTCCCCGATTTGGAGGTGTCCCAAGAAAACTTTGGGTCCACCCAACTCCGGGACGAGACATTGAGAGAGGCCCGAAGTAGTGTGGTGTTAGTTAATGGGGTCCCCATTCTTCCATGAACCAAGACCTAGTATATCGAGTGAATAAACTTCGGGGGGAGTGGGTTGAGCAACTCGTGGTGTCTAAACCGTACAAGAAAATGGTGATGGACCTGGCTCATTCCCATGTGTAAGGGGTCACTTGGGGATGGAGAAGACCAAGGAAAGGATCCTTTGGAGGTTCTATTGGCCAGGGGTTTACAGACAGGTTCAGGACTATTGCCAGTCCTGCCCCGAATGTCAGATCACCTCTCCAGTAACCCATTTCCGTAGCCCCCGGATATCCTGTCCTAGAAGGGGTATAGAATTGCCATGGATTGGGTAGGGCCCCTGGTGAAGTCCGCTAGGGGACACCCGTACATCCTGGTTGTGGTAGATTATGCAACCCGGTACCCAGAGGCAGTGTCTCTCAGAAATACTTCCTCCAAGTGCATAGCCAAGGAGTTGTTTCAGATGTTTTCCAGGGTGGGATCAGGGGGCCCCGTTCATGTCGAGGGTAATGAGGGACCTCTGTAAGGTGTTGAAAGTTACCCAGCTCCGCACCTCGGTCTACCATCCCCAAACAGACGGGCTGGTGGAACGGTTTAACAAGACCCTGAAGTCTATGTTAAAGAAAGTAGTTGAGAAGGATGGGCAAGACTGGGATTATTTACTACCCTATCTGCTGTTCTCCATCAGGGAGTTACCCCAAGCATCCACAGGGTTCTCCCCATTTGAGTTGTTATATGGCAGACACCCCAGGGGGTTGTTGGATGTTGCCAGGAAGAACTGGGAGAGTGAGGTCACTCCGTATAAGAGTTTAATAGAGCATATCGCTCAGATGCAGAAGTGGATAGTCCAGGTGATGCCTATTGTGAAGGAGCATCTTCTTCAGGCTCAGGAGGCTCAGGCAAGGGTCTATAACAGGTCAGCTCGCCTCTGGCAGTATAGCCCGGGAGACCGAGTCCTGATGTTGATCCCAACGGTTGAGAGCAAGTTTCTTGCAAAGTGGCAAGGACCCTATGAGGTGGTCAAAAAAGTGAGCGTAGTGAATTACAGGGTACACCAACCAGGCAGGAGGAAGCCCTATCAAGTGTATCATGTGAAATTTAAAGCCCTGGAAAGATAGGGACCCTCCACAAGCTCTGTGCGCTGTGGCTCCATGAACTCCAGATATTGAGGAGGTCAAAATTGCAGAGACCCTGTCGCCCTCCCAGAAGCAACAATGTAAGCAGTTACTGCTACAGAATAGAGACTTGTTTCCAGAATCTACTGGTCGAACCACAGTTGTCGAGCATGAGATAATCACTGACCCCCAGGTAAGGGTTGACTTAAAACCCTATGGGTTGCCCCAGAATCGTAGGGAGTTTATCACAAAAGAGGTACAACAAATGTTGGACCTAGGGGTAATCGAGGAATCATAAAGTGGGTGGTCTAGTCCCATAGTCCTCGTCCTGAAGCCCAATGGGGAATGGCGGTTTTGTAATGATTATCGTAAACTAAATGAGGTATCTAAGGTAGATGCCTACCCCATGTTCGGGTAGATGAGTTGATAGAGAGACTGGGTCCAGCTCGGTATATCACGACCCTGGATCTTACCAAAGGATATTGGCAGATTCCGTTGTCAAGGGAGGCTAGGGAGAAGACTGCATTCTCCACACCTGAGGGGCCCTTCCATTATGTCCGGATGCCTTTTGGCTTACAGAGAGCCCCAGCGACTTTCCAGAGGACCATGGACCGGGTTTTGCGGCCCCACAAGAGATATGCGGCAGCCTTTCTAGATGACATAGTAATTTTTAGTAAGGACTGGGAAAGTCATCTGGCTAAGGTTCAGGCTGTCCTGGGGGCATTGAGGAAGGCGGGGTTCACAGTCAACCCCAGTTAGTCGGCTATAGGAATGGAGGAAGCCCGCTACCTGGGGTACATCGTGGAGCGAGGAGTGATCAAACCTCAACCTAACAAAGTAGCAGCCATCCAAAACTGGCCCCGTCCCCAGAACAAGGAACAGGTCAGGGCGTTCCTGGGAATCGTGGGTTATTATAGAAGGTTCATTCCCAAATTCGCAGAAATAGCGGTCCCCTTCACTGACCTGACAAAAGGAGCCAAGTCAGCTGCAATTAAGTGGTCCCCAGAGGCTGAAGGGGCCTACCAGAGACTAAAGTCAGCCCTCTGTAGGCAGCCTGTGTTAGTGGCAACGGATTTTTCCAAGGAGTTTGTCATTCAGACGGATGCGTCGGATGCGGGGTTAGGGGCTGTGATGTCTCAGGTCATAAATGGAGAAGAGCACCCAATAAGCTATTTGAGTAGGAAGCTGTCCCCAGCAGAGAAGAATTACTCGATAATTGAGAAGGAGTGCTTGCCATTAAGTGGGCCCTGGATTCTATACTATTTAATGCGGCGCAGGTTTAGGTTAGTGTCAGATCATGCCCCCCTCAGATGACTAAGAGAGAAGAAAGGGAAGAACGCTCGCATCACCCAGTGGTTATTGGCCCTACAAGATTTCGACTTCTCGGTGGAACATAGGCCAGGAAGGCTACAGGGTAATGTAGATGCATTGCATGTTGAGTAAAGGTGCCCAGAACCGCGGCCTTGGCCAGAGGGGGTGGGGGGGGGTATGTAAAAGCCCAGAGGGGATTGTGGTGGAACAGAGATACGTGTCACCAAGGACCCTGGCATTGGTGAGGTGAAAACCAATAATTCTGGGTGTCAGCGGCGGTAGGTTGCTTACACACGTTTATTTTGTTAGTATACTTGCACAGCAAGTAGTCTGGGTCTGGTTTTCACAGGAGCAGTCCAAGAGCGCTCCAAGGTCCAGGCCAGATTTTTATTGTTCTATGTAAGCCTGGAGGTCAGGTGGGTTTAAGGAAGTGGGTGTGTTTGATGTCTGTGAAGCTGGGGAAAGAGTGTTTGGTGGACGCTGCACAGTTCCCAGGAACCGACTACACGCCGGTCTCAGTTGGAGACAAGGAAGCCTGGAGGCTTATCTGGACACAGGACTGTAAGTGTCCCACATGGACTTTGTGAACCGGTTTTGTTTTCCTGCGTTTTGGCTGAAGTTAAGCCCACTTTTGTTTTGCTGTTTGTGCAAGGCTGAAATAAAGGCCTGATCGTTTAAACAGTTTCAGAGGACTGGTCCTGTGTTATCCTACCACCGAGCTGATCCCTTACAACACACACAAATATATATATATATATATATATATATATATATATATATATATATATATATATATATATATATATATATATATACAAATATAAATAATCATACATTTGACTTGTGTCATATTCTATATTGTTTATAATGTGACTTTAATATTTTTTGTGTTTTTATGTAGTTATGGCACACAAGTTAATTATATGAATGGTATTGAACACCGTATAGTACATTATGTGTTTTTAATATTCTTCTTCTTCTTTTTAATAGTTATGGCACACCAGCAGATTACGATAAGGAGAGATGTAAATTCGTGTTTGACAAAAAGGCTTGCAAATACATTTTGGTTCCAAATGAAGATCCAACCAAACAGTGTGAATCTTTTGGCATGGTGGGATGAATACATTGTGTGCGATGTCCACCTTAATACTTGCATATGTTTACCGTGTACAGGTTAACATAAAATAAAAAGTATGTTTCTTCAGTGTCTCTTTGGTGATTGGATTGAGATAAAAGAATTACCTATAAAATGATTACTTTCAGTTTATGTTGACTCACCACCAGGGGCGTAGATAAAGATTCTGGGGCTCTGTGCAAAACTTCAGCTTTGGCACCTGTATCACTGGACCACTATGTTCCCTTTCTACTATGATTTGGATGTCTGCAATGTAGCGTGCCGCAAAAAATTATTTCTAGGAGGTCAGTGGCAAGGGTGGGGTGGGAAGGGGGTTGACTGCCCTGATCGGCACTTATCCCCTACGGCAGACTGAATCTTTTTGGTTCTTTTCAACTGTAGGCTCTTTCACAGACTGACCACTCCAGTGAGCAGGAGGCATGATACAGGAATGTTTTCACATCTCCTGCACCACTGTTTCTAAAACGCCGAAAGCCCAGAGCTTAGGCCTAGGCTTCAGGACTAGGAAATGCCAGGAGCAATATGTATATGCATATGTACAGTAACTATATGGGGTATATATAAACCTACATGGGGCTTTATACCTATAGGGGGCTGTAAACCTACAGGAAGGAATATACCTACAGGGGACCCTGTATCTACAGGAGGTATACATTATCTCACAACATTGAGTACACCCCTACAAGCGTAACCAATTTGCCATTTTCCCTCCATGGTGTCATGTGACTCAGTGTTACAAGGTCTCAGGTGTGAATGGGGAGCAGCCGTGTTAAAGTTGTTGTTATCTCTCTCATACTGGTCACTGGTCACTGGAATTTCAACATGGCACCTCAGGGCAAAGTACTGTCTGAGGATCTGATATGAAGAATTGTTGCTCTTCATAAAGATGGCCTGGGCTTTAAGAAGATTGTCAACACTCTGAAACTGAGCTGCAGCACGGGGGCCAAGACCATATAGCTGTTTAACAAAACAGGTTCCACTCAGAACAGAAGTTGAGTGCACGTGCTCAGCTTCATATCTAGAGACTGAAGATCACTGATACAAGTCCCCTATGGGGAAAAGTAAAAAAAGTAAAACACAAACACGAAAAATTAAAAAAAACATGTACACTGTCCTTTTCCCCTTTACAAATGCCAATTTCCCCAAAAGTATCAAAAATAATTAAAGTACAATAAAGTACATATATCTGGTATCACTGCATGCGTAACGGCCTACTGTAACGCAGGAGTGGATCCGCTAGGCCAACGCAAGCGATGATAGCTAAGCCACGCCAGGGAACGGAGTCTAAGTAGCCCCCCGTTTTCACCAGAGCCCGCCGCAAAGCGGGATGGACTTGCTACGGCGTGAGGCTACCAGGTCGTTACCCCTGACGTGACTTGCTTGCGATGGCGGCCGGGGTACAGTGTGGTACACAGACGTAATCCAGAGGCGTAGTCGGGGACATGCAGAAGGTCAGGGCAGGCGGCAGAGGTTCGTGGTCAGAGACAGGCAGACGGTCAGGGCAGGCGGAAAACAGGCAAGGTCAGGAAACGTAAGCAGGCGGACTGGTACACGGGTAATCAGGACAGAACTTCAATACACTCTAAACGCACGGTAAGCACACCAACGGACTGGCAGGAAGTGCTGGGGGCGTATAGCTTAAATAGAACCAGCGCCCGACAATTGACCAATTATCGGGACGCTGGCCCTTTAAATCTAGAGAAGCCGGCGCGCGCGCCTTAAGCAATGGGCACGCGCGCGGCGGCCGGGACAGGCGGGGACAGCGTTCACCGGAGCGCGGACGGGTAAGTGACCCGGCGCAGGGGACAAGAGAGCAGAGGGATGGTCGCGGGCAGCCGCGGCACCCGCGCCGGACCCCCTGCGGGCCGGGGGGCGATCGCGGGGGGCAGCGGCGCCCGCGACCCCCGTGACAGTACCCCTCCCTTAGGTCTCCCCCTCTTTTTTTTGAACCTAGAGAGGAGGTCAGGAGACAGATTGGCCTCAGGTTCCCAGGAACGCTCCTCCGGTCCGAACCCCTTCCAGTCAATGAGAAAGAACCGCTTCCCCCTCACTGTCTTCTCCGCCAGCACCTCCTTGACCTCAAAGATGTTATCAGAGTTGGCCACAGGAGAAGGCGAGACAGACCCCCGGGAGAAGCGATTCAGCACCACCGGCTTGAGGAGAGAGACATGGAAGGAGTTCGGGATACGCAGGGTAGGAGGCAAGCGGAGCTTGTAAGATACTGGGTTTAGTCGCCGAAGTACCTCAAACGGACCCACGTATTTAGGGCCTAACTTGTAACTAGGCACCTTAAAGCGGATGTATTTGGTGGACAACCAAACCCTATCACCTGGTTCAAATAGGGGCGGGGGCCTACGGTACTTGTCAGCCTGGACTTTGGTGCGAGCAGAAGCCCGTAGCAGGGCCTGACGCGTGAGCTGCCAGAGAGCCTTGATGTCCCTTACTTGGGCATCCACGGCTGGGACATGACACGAGGTAGCTAGAGGGAGAGGCGGGCGGGGATGTAACCCAAAAACGACAAAAAAGGGGGAGGCCCCAGCGGATTCTGACTCTAAAGAGTTATAAGAAAACTCTGCCCAGGGGAGAAGGTCAGACCAGTTATCCTGACGAGCGGACACGAAATGCCGCAGGTAGGTACCCAGCACCTGATTAACCCTCTCTACCTGCCCATTAGTTTGAGGGTGGTATGCAGATGAAAAGTCGAGCTGAACCTGCAACTGGCCACACAGAGAATTTAGCGATGAACTGTACTCCCCTATCCAAGACAATGTGTAACGGGAGCCCGTGCAAACGAAAAACATGACTGAAAAAAAGTTGGGCCAGCTGGGGTGCAGAGGGTAATCCAGGCAGCGGGATAAAGTGAGCCATCTTGGAAAAACGGTCGGTTACCACCCAGATGACAGTATTTCCAAATTAGGGCGGGAGATCGGTAACGAAGTCCATGGTTACATGGGTCCAGGGTTTTTCCGGCACAGGGAGAGGCTGGAGAAGGCCTGCGGGTTTGAGCCGAGGGACCTTATTATGGGAACAGGATGTGCAGGCTAGAACAAAGTCCCTGACATCTTCAGCGAGGTTAGGCCACCAGTAATAACGGGAGACCAATTGTAGCGACTTATGGACTCCTTGATGTCATGCTGTACGAGAAGAGTGTCCCTACTTCAGGA
>JAODAL010028759.1:0-52799 GCA_025379985.1 Phyllomedusa bahiana | reverse complement strand
TGTCAGCCCATTTAAACGATGAAAATTCTGGGGGGGTGGCAAAATAGAGTGGAGGTGACAGCAGCAGCAGAAATGGGGTCAAGAGTGGCACAATAAACACAGTGGGGGGGAAACGGCAGCACCCAACAGAAAGCATAAGGGGGCAGGCAAGGGGGCACAAGGGAAATTCGGGAAAGGGGGCAAAAACAGGAGCGGGCCACAGTGGCAAAAAAGGAAAAAAAAAAAAATCATTGTGGGGGCACGCAGGCCACAGCAGCACATGAGGTCGGGACAGTGGCACAATGACAGAGTGGGGGGAAGGGAAACCGGCAGCACCCCATAAGCAGCAGCATAGGTCAGGCAGTGGCACAATGACTTTCCCTGGAGGGGGAAAAAAAACAGGAGTAGGCCACAAGGGGGAAAAATTGACACAGGGGTGGGGGCCCCACAGCAGGGCCACAGCCCCGCATGATTTTAGACAGGTGCAACAAATGCCATTTGGAGGGGGCAAAATAGAGGGAGGGTTGACGGCACCAGCGCATGAGGTCAGAGAGTGGCACAAGGGACAAAAGGGGTGGGGGCACGCAGCAGCCATGGGGCAGCAGCTGGGTTGGCAGTGGCACAAGGGAACCTTCTGGAGGGGGCAAAACGGGTTTTTGGGGGCCACAGAGTGGCACAATGCCCGAGTGTGGGGGTTAGGGCAGCGCCACAGCAGCAGCGTAGATCAGACAGTGGCACATGACTTTTCGGGAAAGGTGGAAAAAATTTGGAAATTTGGGGGCCCCACAGATTTGGGCACAATGACAGAGTGTGGGGTGACAGCAGCGCATTAGCAGCAGCATGAGGTCAGCCAGTGGCAAAATGACACATTTTGGTTGGAAGGCCAAGTGGAGCCCCCGGCACGTTTTGGGTCAGACAGTGGCCCAATGACAGAGTGGGGGGGGAAACGGCAGGAGCCACAGCAGCAGCATGAGGGTCAAAAATTTTGCAAAAAGGGCTTTTCTGGAGGTGGAAAAAAACAGGAGTAGGCCACAGAGTGGCAAAATGACAGGGGTGTGGAGGTGGGGGCAATACCAGTCCCTTGAAAAGATGGTGGTAGGCAGATGGAGAACTGGCAGCAGATGTTTGGATCAGGTGGGTGGGGGAAAATCGGGAATAAGGCCCGGAGGCGGGAATTTTGAACCCGGGACTCATTTCTGACATTTTTGGGGGGAGGGGGTCAGGGCTAAATAAAAATTTCTGCGCCAAAGGTTTGGGTGTTAAAAAAATCCGGGTTTCCAACCCCCTGATTCATTTTGGGAAAAAGGGGGGCCGGGTCATTCCACTTTTCCCCATGGACAAGGGGTTTAACACCCCCTCTGAGGGCCACACTACGGCCGGGCAGGACAGTTTCCCTCCACTGAAAACCTGGGGCAAGTTGCGGCCACCATCCATTTTTGGCTGCCCAGTAGTCCAGGGGAATTTTCAAACTGGGGGGCAAGGGGCTGTCCAAGTGGGCCCACCCCTTTTGGGGGTTCAGGGACTGTTTCCCGGTCCTGCGCTACTGCCCTCCTCACAAGGCGGGTGAAGGAAGTTTCTCACCCTTTTTACTCCAAAACTTGGGGTTGTTGCAAAGGGAGCTTTTTACTGCTCCTACCCCCCCACCTTCCCCCTGGGGCCCGGCAGTAGTACGTGACGCTGAAGAACCCCCGGCCCCAGCCCGGGTCCAGGGGAGGACTTCCCCGCACATATCCCGGAGTACAAGGGTTTTCCCCTTATAGTTTTTGGGAATTTTGTCCCCCTTTTTCCCCAGCAGCGGGAAAAAAAAGGCTCCCATTTTGGCCCGGTTTTAAGCGAGGGCCCCAATAGGGGGGGAGAGCCGGGAAATCACCCCTCTCCCGGGAAATTGGTGACTATTCGGCGGTCCTCAGCCAGGCAAATCAGCATGCGCGGGCCATCGGCAAAAGGGAAACTTCCGAGGGGCCCCTGCCTCCATTTTCCACTGTTTACTGCCCCGTGCTTGGGGGTAAATCTGTCTCGTCTTCTTTCCCATTTTTACCCCCTCCAGCTGCTCCTCCCCTCCTCCTTTTCACCTGGGTAAAAAATTTCCCAACTAAATTTCCCCCAGAAAAATGTTTTCTGCCCCAAATGTCCCCTCCCCCTCCAGTTCGGTCCCCCCCGGGGTCATGGGGGCCCGGATGTAGTCCCCAACGTCCCCAGTCCCCGGGCCCGTTTTTTTCAGCATCTTTTCCAGGACATGAACAGGGGAATGACGTTTTTCCCTCCCGTATTCCTGGAAAACTGAAAAAAAACGTCCCCCCCCTCAATGGCCTCAGCAAACGGGGGGTGTCACGAAAGACTCCCAAAGGGCTACATCAAAGTTACACAGGGGAGAAACCGCCGGCCGGGGATCATAAAAAAAACGTTAATGCCTTTCTCTTTCAAAAGGGTGGGTTCAACATTTTGCAGGCGGGGAAATTCCAAGGGGTTGGAAACATCGCATTCGAGGTGTTGGGGGAGGCCTTTTCTGAAACCGCAACTCGAGGAGGGTGTTCCGGGGTTTTGTAGGAATGGATAAAGTGAAATGCACATTTTTCCGGGCCATTTTCAAAAATTTTTCAAAAGAGGGGTGGAAACTTCGGGAAACCCTTTTTCAAACCAGATTGAAACGTGCGCCATGCGGGGGGCCCAGGACCACCCCTCCTCGGTGACCCGAGGACACCATATTGCTCCCTTCCCCTGTCCCCAAAGGTTTCCCTTTTTGCATTTGGGCACGGCAAAAAAGGGCCACACATTATTTCTTGCTGCATGACGCGGAGCTGTTCCCCCCCTTATATGACTTCGTTCGCCGAGGCAAGCCGGGGGTAGAACTCGGGCCCCGCGGGTCCCCTAAAACATGGGGGTTTATGTTTGGGAGCATATTTTTGGGGAGGCTGAGATGGTTGGGGGTGGGGGTGGAGGAGGAGGAGGGGGACTTTGGGCCGCAGGAGCCCAGTTTAAACAACGGGGGTGGGGGGGAGAAAGCGGGGTCTCCGCCCAAGTTTTTTGGTGTGCCGGGGCGGGAAAAGCACATTCACCCAGTGGGCCGTAAAGGAATGTACTGGCCCTGACCATAGTTACAGCTCCAGACGTCCCTTTGGTGCCCCTTTGGGAAAAAAAAACCGAAAAAGCTCGGGGACTGGCCCCCCTTTTTCCCAAAATTTATGAAGTTTGGGTACTCCCCTTTTTTTAAAAAGAAATTGGGTTTGGAACTTCCATCTCGGCTGGGGCCACAAGCCATTAGTTCTCTGAAAAGTGAAAGGTCCACCTTTTTGGAAAGGGGGGGGTGCGGAAACCAAAAACCTGGCCCGGGAGCACGGCCCAGCTTCTGAAACCTTAGGGGGTTGGACGCATACTGTTGTCTCTTTGAAACCCGCCTCGCTGAACGACTGCTGGCCCCAATAAAGTAGCGAGGACAGGAGCTTCTGGAGGGGGGAGAGTTTGGAAAAGGAACCCAACCCCCTTCCCTCCCGAGGTGGTGGAGCCTTGGGACTGGCTGCAATGGCATGCGTCCCACTGGGGTGCTGCGCTGCATTTTGCTGCGGCGGCAGGAGGGGACCCCCCACATCTAAAACCCTTTTTTCCCCCGGCCACCGGATGGTGATGTTTCATGTGTTGCGCAGGGCCGGGGTCCAACGTTATTTCCCCGGGCCCACGCTTCACTTCCCCCGCAGTTTCCAAAATATACCCAACGGCTCCTCCGGTGTTTAGAAAAGAACTGCCACCCCCCGCCGGTACCCCTGTTTTTTAACCCCCAAATTTTCTCCGCATGAGTGACTACTGCCGCCGCTGCCTCGTTTAGCCCCTTTTTGCCGCTACTTTTTTTGGGAAACCTGCGAAGGGGGTTTTTCAAACCCCAGGGCCCGCTTGGCTCCCAAACCCCACACTGCTGTTCCCTTGTGACTCAGGGCCACACAACCCACTTGCGGGCGGGCCGCCGCTGCCTGATGAAAAAGCCACCCCCTTTCTCCGACTATGATAAAGGGCCCTTCCTTCCCCCGGGCTCCCAAGTGCGGTCGGCTACATCATCATAAAATTTTGTGTTTCATCTTTCCATGCTGTCCCTCTACGGTTTTGCGGGTCAGAAACATGGCCTCAGATCCAGGGGCCAGTTTGTGGCCTCACCGAGTGCCCCTTTTTGCGATTTCCCCTTGCTTTTCTGCACCGGGGCCTGCCCGGGAAAAGTTTGTCCCACTGCCACTCGCAGGTGAAGACCCTGCCACCCCCTCTGTCTGACATACTTTTTTTTGGGTGAAGATATTTTGTATATGATAAAAACCCCCCCTGTATTTAAACCCCAAAAATAAAAACCCAAAAAAAAAAAAAAAAAAAAAAATTAAAAAAAAAAAAAAAAAAGCCTTGGGGTTAACCCCTTTGGGGATATAAATTGCGCTCCACAAAGGGCCGGGAAAAAAAATTGACTTTATGTGCCATTTAAAAACACTGTGTTTTTAAAAACTGAACAAAAAAGCACAAACGGGTTTAAATTTAAACCCTTTTGGTTATAAATTTAAAGCTACAGGCAAAATTTGTTCTTTGGCGTTTTGAAAAAGAAGGGTTTCTTTTAGTACCACAACGAAAGGAACAACGTTAAAAAACCCCCGGGGTTTCAAAATTTTGCGCAAAAAAAAATTGAGAAAACCAAAAATTACCGGGCTTTGTAGCGTGTTAAAATGGCGGTTTTTTAAACGGTAAAAAACCAACAAAAAAAACTTGTAATTAACCTTTTTATAAATTATGTACGGGAAAAAATTTCTTTTTTGGCGAAAAAAGAATGTTTCTTTTGGGACCAAAACAGCAAACAACGCTTTTTAAACCCCCCGGTTTCAAAAATTCCCAAAAAGAAATGAGAAAAAAAAATTCCCACTTTGTAGCGTGTTAAAATGGCGTGTTTTTTTGGGTTTAACAAAACAAAAAAAATTTTAATTTAATCCTTTATTATAAATTTATGCTACGGGCCCAAAAATTCTTCTTTGGAGGTAAAAAAAGAACTTTCTTTTAGGGGACCACAATAGCAGAAAAAAGCAAAATTAAACCCCTGGATCAAAATTGTCCCAAAAAAAATGAAAACCCAAAATTTAAAAGTGGAATTTGGATTGAAAAAACGCTTTTTTCCCTTTAAATGAATACAACAGGAACAGGCTTAGAAAACCCCTTGGATATTCAATTTTCCCCCCAAAAAAGAATGAGCGGGATAGAAATTAAAATGTCATCAGCTGCTTTTGAACGCAAACGGGACTTTATTTCCAATCCCCAAACAAAATCAGAATTAAAAAACACCCAAGAAGCAGTCTCTAAAAGACAAGCTGTAAACCCCCCCCAAAAAATCGCTGAAAAAAGGGGTTTTTTTTGGTTTATGAAAAATCATAAGCAGCCCCCACAGCACCTTCCCTACACAGTACAGTGAGAGCTTTAATGAGTCCCCAGTGCGGGGGCCGGGCCCTTATATGGGTTGGGGGGGTTTAAAGTACAGAACCCCGCCAGCCCTTGTTGGCTTCTTCTCGGGCACATGTCATGCGGCTTGCCCTTCTTCCTCCCGACTTTCTTTGCCCCATGTAACCCCTGTGCTGAGCCTTTTTTATCAATCAAAAGAAACGCTTTTTTCTGGAATCACCCCAAATTCGACTTCGTTCAGAATCAAAGTTTTCCTAAAATTTTCCAAAACAAATTTCCCAAATTTCCCGTTAGAATGGGATTGCTATTCAAATTTCCCGGTTTTAGTCAAAACTTAGGTTTGTTTTGAATGGTACCCACAAAATATCACATGCCCCTACTACGATTTATGCTCATACATCCAAAGGTACACAGAATATTTTTTTCACATGGATTCATATAAAATACATGATAATGTATATTCCAACGAATGTCATATTATAAAGTTATACTTCCCAAGAAGTATTTTTTTAAGGGGAATTTGAAATCGATGGGATGGTTTGAAATTTCCCTTTTGGTGCCTTTTGGGGGCCGGGGTTTAGGCATTGAAAGTGAAAACAAAAAAACAAAAATTTCAACTTTCATACTTTTATTCTTTCCATCTTTTCAACTGGAACAATTTGGGAAAGGCCACAAAATGGGACTAAAACCCCCCAGCATTTTAATTGCATTTTCTCTGTTGGCTTTTGGGTTTTACGGGTACACCTTACGGTTGAGCGTTTTCCCTTTGGAAAAATTGAATTGATCGATATTTCGATAGGGGGGGGCCCGCTATCGAAAAAGGTTTTTTCGTTAGTGAGTATCGATTATGCGCGATGACCTTTAAAAGTCAATGGGAAAAGCAAAAACCCACCTTCATTATTCCCACCCAAAAAAGGGCGGGAGAAGCTAAAAATTTAACACCCCACAACAGTCAAATGGATAGGGTGGTTTAAAATTTAGGCAAAAACCTTGGGGTTATAAAATTTCACAGAAAAAAAGTAACAGACCATTTACTATCCCGTCTTGAAACCAAAACCCTAAACCCTTTAACCTCCCATAAACCCAAAAATTTAAAAAGTCCCGAAGGCAGAAATAAAATTTGAACCATCATTTTAACTTAAAACTGGACATTGAATACCCCTTTTCCTGGAACGCACATGGCCCCAAACCGCATACCCCCACTTTTTAAAAGGGTTTCCCGGGGAAAAAGGAGCCCTTTAAAACCCACCATTTTAGTTAAAACGGGAAACATTGATTTATACCTGCCCCGGGGCCACAGCATGACCCAAAAAACCCCTGCTGACCCCCATTAAAAAGTCCCAAAAAGGAGGTTTTTAAAACCCACCATTTTATTTTTCACGGGAAACATTAAACTATACCTGTCCGGGCCCACAGCATGGGGCCCCAAACCTGCATGACCCCCACTTTTAAAAAAGTCGGAAAAAAGGAGTCTTTCAACACCAAATTTTAGTTGAACTGGACATTGACAAATCCCTTTGCCCCTGGGCCACAGCATGACCCCAAAACCCCGCATGCCCCCCACATTTAAAAATTTCCGGGAAAAAGGGAGTCTTTCAACCACCCATTTTAGTTTCACTGGACATTGACTATACCTGCCCGGGGGCCCCACAGCATGACCCCCAAACCTGAAAGACACCAACATTTAAAAATTTGCCAGAAAAGGAGTCTTTCAACCACCTTTTTTGGGTTTCACTGGGACATTGATATACCTGTCCTGGGCCACAGCATGAGCCCCAAACCGGGAAATGACCCCCACTTTTTAAAAAATTTGCCAAAAAAAAAAGGAGTCTTTAAACCACCATTTTAGTTTCACTGGACTTTTGACTTACCTTCCGGGGCCCACAGAAATGACCCCCAAACCTGCATGACCCCCACATTTAAAAAAGTCCTTTGAAAAAGGAGTCTTTCAACCCCTTTTTTAGTTAAACTGGAAAAGACTAAAACCGGTCCTGGGCCACAGCATGACCCCCAAACCTGCATGCCCCCCACTTTTAAAAATTTCCGGGAAAAAAAGGAGTCTTTAAACCCCCCAAATTTTAGTTAAAATTTGGGAAATTGACTATACCGGGCCCGGGGGGGGCCCCACAGAAAAGAGCCCCAAACCTGCATGACCCCCACTTTTAAAAAAATTTTGGGCCGGAAAAAGGACCCTTTCAACCACCATTTTAGTTTCACTGGACATTGACTATCCCTGTCCTGGGCCACAGCATTACCCCCAAAACCTGCTGACCCCCACTTTTTAAAAAATTTGCCAGAAAAAGGAGTTTTTTAAAACCACCATTTTAGTTTCACTGGGACATTGCCCAATACTGCCCCTGGGCCACAGCTTGGGGCCCAAACCTGCATGCCCCCCCAATTTTAAAAAAAGTGCCAAAAAAAGGAAAGTCTTTAAACCCCACCTTTTTAAAGTTTCACTGGAATTGACTATACCTGCCCCTTGGGCCACACCATGACCCCCAAAACCCCAAAATGACCCCCATTTTAAAAAAAAGGCCTAAAAAAAGGAAATTTCTTTCCCCCACCATTTTATTTTTGAATGGACAGTGACTATACCTGTCCTGGGCCACAGCCTGACCCCCCAAACCTGCTTTCCCCCCACATTTAAAAATTTCCCGGGGAAAAAGGAGTCTTTCAACCACCTTTTATTTTTGAACTGGAAAATTGACTATCCCTGCCCGGGGCCACAGCATGAGCCCCAAACCGGGCGACCCCCACTTTTAAAAAAAGTCCCGGGGAAAAAAGGAGTCTTTAAACCCCAACCATTTTATTGTCACGGGACTTTGGGACTATACCTGCCCGGGGGCCACAGAAAGGCCCCCAAACCTGCATGACCCCCACATTTAAAATTTTCCCGGGGAAAAAGGAGTCTTTAAACCCCCTTTTTAAATTTCCCACGGGACATTAAACTCCCACCTGCCCCGGGCCACAGAAATGAGCCCCAAAACCTCCCAGACCCCACTTTTTAAAAAGTCCCGGGGAAAAAAGGAGTCTTTCAACCACCTTTTTATTTTTCACTGGACTTTGGACTAATCCGTCCGGGCCACAGCTTTCCCCCGGGCCGGGATTACATTTGGGAACGTTAAAAGGCCCGGGGCGGGGTTTCCGTCATCTATTAACACGCAGAAAAAAATGCCCTAAAAGACGAAAGCAACAAAACGTCGGTTTGAAGCAAGTGGGGAAGCGGAAGGTGAAACCCCCACCCTTTCCCTTTTGTACACGTCAAAAACCTGGGTAGCCCCTTCCCCTCCGAAGAGTTTGGACCAATTGACCCTTCACGGAAATACTGGGGTTAAGGTCCTTTAAACACCCAGGTCCCCTTTTATTTGGGGCATTCTTTTTTTCATTTTACCAACGGGGGAGGAAATGGTCTCTGTCCCTTTTTTTCCTCTGTCCTGCCCTCTCCTGTCCCCCTGAAAAATTTAAAACGGGTCAATTTTTTCCTGTACCTCCCTTGTACAATTCAGAGGAATTTTTTTAACACTATTTTTACATGCAATTTTTTTTAGTATTTAATTCTAGAAAAAAACATTTTTAAAATAGGAGGGAAAATCCCACCATGTTTTGTTCTTTTTTTTTCATTGTATTAAAGGGGTTTTGTCTCAATCCGGGGGTTTTTGATAGCTATTTTAAAATTCTTGCAAAAACAAGCCCTTTTTGAAATATGGTCCATTAACAGTGTCCAAACCCAATTCCTGTTTCTGACGGGCCACCCCCCCTTTGAGCCTTTTTGACAATTGTGAAGAACAAATGTCGGTTAAGAAACAAAATTTTTTAGAAAGGCCTGTGGGTATAGTTTGCATTTTTTACAGCAAAATCCCCCCAAAAAATTCAAAGCATGACCTTGAAGCCCTTTTTTTAAAATTGTGGGGAAACAAATGTCTGTTGAAAAAAAAATTTTTTTAATAGGATCGTATTTAATTGCGCATTTCAAAGAAATTGACCCAAAAAATTAAAAAAATGACTTCTCAGCCATTTTAAAAAATTGTGAGGGGAAAATGCCATTTAAGAACCCACATTTCTTTTCCCAAAGGGCCCCAAAATTTAATAGTTTGTTCTCACAGCCCCCATGACCCCAAAAAATTATAAATATGAC
The DNA here is from genome assembly GCA_025379985.1 of Phyllomedusa bahiana. Lineage (NCBI taxonomy): Eukaryota > Metazoa > Chordata > Amphibia > Anura > Hylidae > Phyllomedusa > Phyllomedusa bahiana. The sequence continues at coordinate 43,273 of JAODAL010028759.1, read as the reverse complement.
TTCCCCACCCACAATTAAAAATTTTTTAGGGAGAAATCCCACTTAGAAGACACTTTTCCCTGTTCCAAAGGACCATGAAAAATTGCTGTATCTCACGCAACTTGACCCAAAACCATTGAAAATTGCAAAAACCCTTCTTAAGATAAAGTGAGTAAATGGAATACGGTGTTGTCATGAAATTTTTGCTGTTTTTTTACAGTCCCCTCAAAAGAAAAACCCCAAGAAAAATAAAACTTTTTGGGGAAAAGGGAATAAAAAGAAATGATCTTTTTTAAAAAAAAGTGTTAAAAGGGGCCCAAATTTTCTGTTTAAAAAGGGAATGTGAAGTGGGACTGGAAAACTAATGGGTGACCCCCCAAATTTGGGGGGCCAAAAACTTCATCGGGAGTTTCCATCCCTGTTTCATCTTGATGAAAGTAAAACGATCCACTTTATCTGGGGGAAAACCCGGTTCCGTTTGTCTTTAATGACTCCCCCACGTCCCTGAAGGCCCGTCAGAATGACCCCTGGTTGGGGGGGCAGGACAACCCCTCAAAAGGCGTGACGAGCCAGCTCGGGCCTTTTCTTTCCATTTTTTTTTACCCAGAATTCTAGGGGGCCCGGGAACACATGAAAAAACATCTGTTTTTGAGACGCAGATAGTCGGGGCACCATAAATCTTAAGCGGTTTCCCCTGTTTTGTTGGTTTTGGGTCCCCTTCATTGCTGCTTTGGGTGAGGGGGTTTAAACAAAGTTGCAAAAGGTAAACCCATTGGGCTTCTGCCCCTTCCCCTTGCTGCTCCCGCTACGCCTATTTGGGCACTCTACTGCTTTTCATTTCCCCGATGTTGTTCCACCGTGAAAATTTGGGGAACGTGAAGCAACGCAAAAGATTCCCCAAAGTTAAATCAATCAGAAAGGGTTTCCTTTTTCCCTCATTTTCTCTTATTTGGGGGGGTTAAAGGAAAGTCTGATTTTGTCCCGGGGGAAATCCAGGAGGGGGGGGCCCCCAAACTTTTGTTCATTTTAAAGGGCCTTAATGCGGGGTCATGTTGGAGGAAATGGGGCATCCAAGCACTCATGTGAGAGTTGGAGCCTTGGGTTTCCCAAGCCCCTCGGGGTTTCCGAGGGGGCCCCCTAGAAAACTGATCTTCCTCATTTTCCCCCTTTCCCCCTCAAATTCGCCCCAAACCCTTTTTTCCAAAGGGGCAGGGCCTTGGGTTAAAAACGGGGGTCTAGGAATACCTCCTCCCCTCCCCCTCCGCCCCCTCCGGCCAGCTTAAAACACACCCCTGACTTGCCGAAGGATGCACCCCTGAAGCTGATGCGCCACCTTGAACTAGCTCTGGCCCCCCGGAACCCACCCCTAATGAAGACCGATAAATTGTGAAAATGGGCCCCGGGGCCCTTTTGGATTTGACGGAGAGAAAAGGCTCTGTGTCCCCCATCTGTGTCCCGTCTCCTTTCCCCCTCCGCCCCTTTGGGGGGCCTGTTGTTTTTAGAGTGTCCAACGATCGTTCCAGAACTTTAAATCACCACAATGTCATGCTGACAAGGGCATTTTCCGCCCCTGACAATTTTGGGGGGCTTTTTCAAAATGGCAAGGTTTGGTTTCCGAGCTCTTTCACCTTTCCCTCCAAATCTCGGGTGGTTCAACAACCCAGTTTCCCTTTCCCCTGCCCTTTTCAGGCCATGTGGGACTTCCTTTACTGCGTAATGGCATTGGCTGCTGCCACAATCCTGGAAACAGGGGGAGGGTGGGGAATTTTCCCGCGTTTTTTTGCCACGTCAACAAAGAGCCCGGGTTTACGGGGGGCCGAGGACGCTGCAAGCAGCCCGGTGGGGGCGAAGCAGGGTGCGAAAAGGCGGAAATGGGGAACTCAGACCCCCGAGCCCTTTTTCACCGGCAGTCCAGACCCGGGGGGAAACTCTTTAGAAATTTCTGGACGACCCAAATTTATGAAATATGCCCGGGAAGGGGTGTGCTCCAGCCTACCGATCTTAAGGGGGGGCCAGCCGATTTCGCCCGGGTTTTTGCACCCACCTTGCCTGGGAAAAAAGGTTTTTGCCCCCCAGCCAGCGTCGGTCCCCCGTTGCTTAATCCCTCCACCAGCTTTCCCGACCTGTGTGTGGGGCTGTCTCCCAAAGGGAGATTAAAATTTTAACACGGCCTTGGTTTTCTCTGGGCACGTTTATGCCACCAGAGGGGCCTTGGGGGAAAGAGCCCGCACCAAACCCTGGGGGTTTTGAAGAGCGGGGGCGCCAAGCCCGGAAAAGGCCCCCCGTCACCCCCAGGGACATCCCCCCCGCTCAACCCCGGGGAGCGTCACAGAGATTTAGCGGGCCCTTTGGCCCCTGGGTTAAATAGTCCATGTGTTGGTGGTGGAGATGGACTTTCCGGACACAGATGGGAGACAACGCGCTTGAAAATTTTTTTTTGACCGGGGCTGGCCCCGGAAAAGGGACGGCTTTTTGGCAAAGAATTTTCCTGCTCGGGATCTGGGATTTTGGGGGAGGGGAGGGGGCCCTGGGCGGGCGGAACCCATCTGTTTCCACCAGACGGAAAGGCAAAATTTCCCAAAGGGCCCAAAAACCCGGCAATGCCGACATTCAGGCCCTTTTTGGTTTTTGGGGTGGTTGGGTTAAAGTGTTTCTTTTTTGGGTCCCAAACCTGGGAAAACAGAAAAGGGTGGGGGTGCTAGACTGGGCCCCTGAAAGGCGTGCAGGCGTCAAAAAAAGGCGGAAGGAGAAAAGGGGGAGGATGGGTTTTCTGGTGGTGCTGGTGGTACTTGGCGAAAGGTGGAGGGAGCGGAGGTGATCCCCCGATCTTTACCTGAGAGGGCCATGGGCAGCTGAGAAACGCTTGGTGGGGGGGAGGGGGGGAGGCGGGGGGGAGGGGGTGACGTTTGGGTTTGGGGGCCCCGGGGTGGTCTGGCCTTTTTTTTGGCCCCAAATGTTCCCCCCTTTCAACTCATGCTTCGTTTTCTTTTGAAATAACATGATGGTGGTGGTTAACCAAATTTTAAAAATTTTTTTGCCCCACTTTGGTTTACGGCAAAAGGGGGCATATTACATCCGGGTGAAACAAGGCTTTCTTTAAAGAAGGCCCCCGGCTTGAGAGGTCCTGGACCCCTTTTTTAAAGGGGATAAGCGAGGAGCGGGGGGGTTTTCGCTGGGCCGTGGCTTTCCGGGAAAAATACAGGGGACTTCTGCGACCGCCCTCCCCTTTTTGTGGCCCGGGACCCGTATTGACCCCTACCCCATGTTTCCTCCCCGTCCCCCTGATGAAGCGGGTCGCAAGCAAATTCTGCGGAAAAACCCGGATTTAAACCGCAAAGTCCCTCATTTATCATCATCATCAACACAGGTGACTTGGTCGTCCCGAACCTTTTTTTTTGGATCCAGAAAAATGCGGGCTACCAAACAAGGGGGACTGCAAGGGCGTTTTCCCACTGCCCCGGGGTTTTTGCCGATTGACCCGGGTTCCTTCACCTCTTTTGATGGCAAACAGTAAATGGGCGCAGAAACAGACTAAAACATCCCCCCTTGATCTTTTTAAAAAGCCTTCGACCCCAAAAACATTTTTTTTTTCATTTAAAGAGGTTTCAAAACAAAGGATTTTCCACAATGGTTGGGGGGCAAAGAGTTGACATTTTGGGCCTTTTTCCCTGGGTTGGAAAAGGATGTGATGATGCTGATGACACATTTGTGGCCTGGGCGGCGAGGACGGGGAGGTAAGACTGTAGATGCGGTTGCATTAAAACCCCTGAAGGACAGATTGGAGAAGGTTTTATTACTTAGATTCAAAAGGGGCCCTGACCCCGCGAGACAGGCCCCGAAGGGGCCCCGCAAAATGAAAACCGTGGGATGCGTGTTGTCGCCGCAATGGAAGGGGCACCTTTCTCGTACCCCTTCCTCCATGTGCCTTTCCCCCCCTTTGCCCCGCTTACCAAACCCGCATTTCGCTCCATGTTCGAAAAAATAAAAATTTTTAAAAGGTATGAAATAGTTTTTGGGAAAATCTCTTATTAAAAAACGGCAAATACAGCTATTTCCCCAAATCCCTCTAATCAAAACAAAATTGCTTTGGGTTTAAATTTTAAATGCAAGGTGTCTATCAAAAATCCGGGGCTGGGAAAAATCCCAAAAAAAAAACGTAAACTGTTATTTTTTGGTATAAAAAACGGTATTTTTTTTTTTCACCTTTCAATTTTACCTGTGGTGAAAAATTTGAATTGCTGTTTTAAGATTTACGCAGAAGCTGCGTCAAAAGAAAAAGTGCTGGGTGCGCAAAAATCAAAAAAAAAACGTAACTGTTAGTTTTTTAAAAATAATAAAAAGGGATTTTTTTAAACCCTTTTAATTTTCCCTGTGGTTTAATATAGAATTGCTGTTTTAAGAAATTTTTTTAGAGGGTGCGGCAATGAACAGTGTGGGGGCGCAAAAGTAAAAAACAAAATAACTGTTATGTTTTGATATAATAAACCCGGGATTTTTTTCACCTTTCAATTCACCGTGGTGAATATAGAATTGTGTTTTTTTAAAATTTTGTAGAAAGCTGCGTCAATGAACAGTGTGGGTTGGCCCCAAAAATAAAAAAAACCCTATCTGTTTGTTTTGGGAAAATAAACGGTATTTTTTGCACCTTTCAAAAATTTACCTGTGGTGAATTTAGGGAAATTTTCTGTTTTAAGATTTACGTAGAAGCTGCGTTTAAGGAAAGTGTGGGTGCGCAAAAGTCAAAAAAAAACGTAACCCGTTATGTTTTGATATAAAAAAAACGGTTTTTTTTTGCCCTTTTTAATTCACCTGTTGGGGAATAAGAATTTCTGTTTTAAGATTTAAAGTAGATGCTGCTCAATGAACGTGCTGGGTGCGCAAAATTTAAAAAACAAAGTAAGGGAAAGTTTTGTATAATAAACGGTATTTTTTTCAACTTTCAATTCCCTGTGGTGAATATAGAATTTTCGGTTTTTTAAAATTTACGTAGGGTGCGCGTCAAAAGAACAGTGCTGGGTGCGCAAAAAGTCAAAAAAACCCTTTCGGTTTTTGTTTTTTGGGAAAAATAAAAGGGATTTTTTGCACCTTTTAATTCACCTTTTGGTGAATTTTAGAAATTTTCTTTTTTTAAGAATTTTGTAGATGCTGCATCAATGAACATTGCTGGGTGCGCAAAAAATCAAAAAACACGTAATGTTATGTTTTTTTATAAAAACGGGATTTTTTGCACCTTTCAATTTTTCCTGTGGGAATATAGAATTGCCGTTTTAAGATTTTAAAAGGGTGGTGGCGTCAAAGAACAGTGATTTGTGCGCAAAAGTCAAAAAAAAACGAAAATGTTTGGGTTTTTAATAAAAAAACGGTAAATTTTTTTACCTTTCAATTCACCCGTGGTTAATATTGAATTGCTGTTTTAAATTTACGTTGATTGCGCAATGAAAAGTGCGGGTGGGGCAAAAGTCAAAAAAACGTAAAAATGTTAAAGTTTTGGGTATAATAAACGGGATTTTTGCACCCTTTTAATTCAAACCCGTGGTGAATTTTAGAAATTTTCTGTTTTAAGATTTACGTAGAAAGCTGCTTTAATGAACAGTGCTGGGTGCGCAAAAGTCAAAAAACACTAACTGTTATTTTTTGATATAATAAACCCTTAAAATTTTTTTCACCCTTTTAATTACCCGTGGTTTAAAATATGAATTTCTGTTTTTTAAAATTTAAAGTAGATGCTGCGTCAATGAACAGTGCTGGGTGCGCAAAAGTCCAAAAAAAAACGTAAATTTTTTTGGTTTTTTATATAATAAAAAGGGATTTTTTGCCCCTTTCAATTCATCTGGGGGTGAATTTTAGAATTGCTGTTTTAAGATTTAAAGTAAATTTCTGCGTCAATGGGAAAAGTGCTTGCTGGGGGCGCAAAAATCAAAAAAACAATAACTGTTATTTCTGATATAATAAACGGTATTTTTTTGCACCTTTTTAATTCACCCGTGGGGAATATAGAATTGCCCGTTTTAAGATTTAGAAGATGCTGCGTCAATGAACAGTGCCCGGGTGCGCCCAAAAAAAAAAAACACGTAAATGTTTTTTGTTTTTGATAAATAAATGGTATTTTTTTCACCCTTTTAAATTTTCCCCGTGGGGAATTTTAGAATTGCTGTTTTAAGATTTACGTAGATGCTGCGTCAAAGAAAGGCTGGGGTTTCGCAAAAGTCAAAAAGCACCCAACTGTTTTGTTTTGATATAATAAACTGTATTTTTTTTCACCTTTCAATTACCTGTGGTGAATATAGAATTGCCGTTTAAGATTTACGTAGAAGCGGGGGTCAATGAACAGTGGGTGGGGGCGAAAAGTCAAAAAAAAAACGTAACTGTTAAATTTTGATATAAAAACTTTTTTTTTTGCACCTTTTTAATTTACCCGTGGTGAATATAGAATTGGGTGTTTTAAGAGTTTCGTAGATGCTGCGTCAATGACCCGTGCGGGGTGCGCACCAGTCAAAAAACACGTAATGGGTTTTGTTTTTAATAATAAACGGGTATTTTTTGCCCCCTTTCAATTTACCCGTGGTGAATATAGAATTGCTGTTTTAAGATTTACCTAGATCCTTGGGCATTTAACAGTGCTGTGCTTTGGTTTGGGAAAAAGTAAAAAAAACGTAAAATGTTATGTTCCCGATATAATAAAAGGTATTTTTTGCACCTTTCCAAATTTACCTGTGGTGAATATAGAATTTCTGTTTTTTTAAAATTTACTGATTCCCGCGTCAATGAAAGTTTGGGGGGCGCAAAAAATCAAAAAAAGTAAAATGTTATGTTTTGATTTTAATTTAAAAAGGTTTTTTTTTTTTTGCAAACCCTTTTAAATTTACCGTGGTGAATTAAATTGCTGTTTTTTAAGGGTTTACGTAGATGCTGCGTCAAAAAAAAGTGGGTGGGTGCGCAAAAATCAAAAAAAAACGTAACTGTTATTTTTTTGATATAAAAAAAACTGTTTTTTTTTGCACCTTTTTTAAATTCCCCCTGTGGTGAATATTTGAAATTTCTGGTTTTAAAAATTTTCGTAGATGCGCGTCAAAAAAACCCGTGTGGTTGCGCAAAAAATCAAAAAAAACCCTAATGTTATGGTTTGATATAATAAACCCGGTTTTTTTTTTGCCCCTTTCAATTCACCTGTGGGGAATATAGAATTGCTGTTTTTAAAAGGGTTTCGTAATGCTTTCCAATGAACTTTTTTGGGGGGCGCAAAAAAATCAAAAAAAAAGGGAAAATTTTTTTGTTTTGATATAAAAAAAACGGTATTTTTGCACCTTTCAATTCACCCGTGGGAAAAAAGAATTGCTGTTTTAAGATTTACGTAAAAGTGGTCAAAGAAAAAGTGCTGGGTTTCGCAAAAGTCAAAAAAAACCCTAATTGTTAAAGTTTTGATATAAAAACGGTTTTTTTTTTCACCTTTTTAAAATTTACCCGTGGTGAATATAGAATTGGTGTTTTAAGATTTAGTTTGATGGTGGGGGTTTAATGAACCCGTGCTGGGTGCCCAAAAGTCAAAAAACACGTAAATGGGGGGGGGGTTTTTGTTTTGATATAATAAACGATTTTTTTGGGACCTATAAAAATTTTTGTGGTGAAAATAGAAATTGGGTGTTTTAAAAATTTACGTAGATGCAGCGTCAATTAACAGTGCTTTGGGGGGCCCAAATCAAAAAAAAAACGTTTAATTATGTTTTGATATAATTTAAAAGGGATTTTTTGGGACCTTTTTTAAATTCCCCCTGTGGTGAAATTTGGGAAATTTCTTTTTTTAAAATTTACGTAGAATGCCGCGTCAAAAACATTGGGTGGGGCGCAAAAATCAAAAAAACAGTAACTGTTATGTTTTTTATATAATAAAAAATATTTTTTTTTCACCTTTCAAAATTTACCCTTTTTGAATAAAAGAAAAATTGCTGTTTTAAGATTTACGGGAGTGCTGCGTCAAAGAACATGTGGGTGCGCAAAAATTTAAAAAACACGTAACTGTTATGTTTTTATATTTTTTTAAAAAGGTAAAATTTTTTTCACCTTTCCCAATTTACCCTTTTTTTAATTTAAAAATTCTGTTTTTTAAAATTTTCGAAATGCTGCGTCAATGAACAGTGCTGGGTGCGCCAAAAATCAAAAACACTTTAAATGTTATATTTTATAAATAAACGGTATTTTTTTTCACCCTTTTATTCACCTGTGGGAATATTAATTTGCGGGTTTTTAAAATTTTTCGTTTGATGCTGCGTCAATAACAGGCGGGGTGCGCAAAAACAAAAAAAAACGTAACTGGGTTTTTTTTTTTGTTTTTAAAAAACTGTATTTTTTGCCCCCTTTTAATTCACCTGTGGTGAATATAGAATTGCTGTTTTTAAAAATTTACGTAGGGTGCGCGTCAATGAACAGTGCGGGTGCGCAAAGTCAAAAAACACGTAACGTTTTGTTTTGATATAATAAAAGGTATTTTTGCACCTTTTAATTCCCTGTGGTGAATTAGAATTTCTGTTTTAAGAGTTACGTAATTTCTGCGTCAAAGAACAGGCTGGGGGGCGCAAAAAAAAAAAACACTAACTGTTATGTTTTGATATAATAAACGGTTTTTTTTTTGCACCTTTTTAATTTTACCTGTGGGGGAAATAGAATTGTGTTTTTAAAATTTACGTTAATTTTTGGTCAATGAACAGTGGTTGGGGGCGCAAAAGTCAAAAAACACCCTAAAATGTTTGTTTTGATATAATAAACGGTATTTTTTGCACCTTTTTAATTCACCCCGTGGGAATATAGAAAATTTTTTTTTTTAAGATTTTGTAGATGCTGCGTCAATGAACAGTGTCGGGTGCGCAAAAGTCAAAAAAAAACGTAACTGTTTTGTTTTTATATAATAAAAGGAAATTTTTGGGACCTTTTAATTCACCCGGGGGTGAAATATAGAATTGCGGTTTTTAAAATTTAAAGTAATGCTGCGTTAATGAACAGTGCTGTGCTGGGGGCGGGAAAAAATCAAAAAACACGTAACTGTTATGTTTGATATAAAAACGTATTTTTTGCACCTTTCAAAAACACCTGTGGTGAAAAATAGAATTGCTGTTTTAAGATTTAATTTGTTTCTTCGCAATGAAAAAGTGGGGGTTTGGGAAAAGGTTCCCAAAAAACACGTAACTGTTAAAGTTTTGATTAATAAAAAATGAAATTTTTTTCCAAACCCTTTTAAATTTTCCCCGTGTGGGGAAAATAGAAATTGGGTGGTTTTTTAAAATTTACGGGGGGGGTTGGGGGCTGGTCAACGAAAACAAATGCTGGGTGCGCAAAAGCAAAAAAATCCTAAATGTATTTTTTTGATATTTAAAAAACTGTATTTTTTTTCACCTTTCAATTTTACCTGTGGGGGAATTAGAAATTTCTGTTTTAAGATTTTTCGTAGATGCTGCCCTCAAAGAAAAGTTTCTGGGTTTCCAAAAATCAAAAAACACTAACTGTTTTTGTTTTGATATAAAAAAACGGAATTTTTTTCACCTTTCAATTCAAATGTTTGGTGAATATAGAAGCTGTTTTTTAAGGGGTTACGTAAATGCTGCGTCAAAGAACAGTGGGTGGTGCGCAAAATAAAAAAACCGTAACTGTTTTTGTTTTTATATAATTTAAAAGGTATTTTTTTCAAAATTTCCCAAATTTACCCGTGGTGAATTTTTGAATTGCTGTTTTTAAAATTTTCCCTAAAATGCCCGCGTCCCAAAGAACATTGGGTGGGGGCGCAAAAGTCAAAAAAAAACGTAACTGTTATGTTTTGATATAATTTAAAAGGAATTTTTTGGGACCTTTCAATTCACCCGTGGGTAATATAGAAATTTCTGTTTTAAGATTTACGTAGATGCCCGCGTCAATAACAGTTCCCGGGTGGGGCAAAAGTAAAAAAAAAAAAATAACTGTTTTGTTTTGGGTATAATAAACTGTATTTTTTTGCACCCCTTTTAATTTTACCTGTGGTGAAATAGAATTGCTGTTTTTAAAAATTTCGTTAAAGCGCGTCAATGAACAGGGGCTGGGTGCGCAAAAGTCAAAAAAAACGTAAAATGTTATTTTTTTGAATAAATTTAAAAGGTATTTTTTGCACCCTTTTAATTCCCCCTGTGGTGATATTTGAAATTGGTGTTTTAAGAGTTACTTTTAATTTCTTTCGTCCAAAGGAAAAAGTGGGGTGGGGCCCAAAAATCAAAAAACAAAGTAACTGTTATTTTGATAAAAATAAAACGGTATTTTTTTCAAAACCCTTTTAATTTCCCCCTGTGGTGAATATAGAATTGTGTTTTTTTAAAATTTACGTAGATGCTTCCCTCAATGGAAAAAGTGCTTGGGGGCGCTAAAGTCAAAAACCGGGAACTGTTATGTTTTGGGTATTTTAAAAACTTATTTTTTGCAAACCCTTTTAATTCACCCTTTTGGGGAATATAGAATTGCTGTTTTAAAAATTTACATAGATGCCCCGCGTCAAAAAAAAACATGCTGGGTGCGGGAAAAGTCAAAAAAAAAGTAATGTTTAAAGTTTTTTATATAATTAAACGTTATTTTTTTTAAACCTTTTTAATTCACCTGTTGAATATAGAATTGCTGGTTTTTTTGATTTACGTAGATTCTTTTCTCCAAAGAACAGTGCTGTGCTGGGTGGGCAAAAAATAAAAAAACCCCGTATTTTTTAATGTTTTTTTTAAAGATACACGGTATTTTTGGCAACAAACAACCCGTGCTGACTAAAAAGATTGCTGTTTGTAATTTTAAAAGCAAGGTGGATATTTCAACAGTCACAGGTGTAAAAGGGTAAAAAAGGAACCCCCTATCTGAAAGGGATACTGATAATAAAATGGAGTTTTGCGCTAACAAAGAGACCTGCAGGGTTTCTAAAATGATGGTTTTTCCCAAAAAATGTTCCGGCTGCCCCAAATTTTTAGGGGGTATTTCAATAAACAAACTGTTAATAATTTAAAAATATTTCCCCTACCATGCCTTTCCAAGTCTTGGTGAACTTTTTCCAGGGTTCTTTTTTAGATAGCGTTGTTGTGTTTGCCCCGGGCCCCCCCCCCCCCCCCCCGCCCGGAAAATTTAAAAGCGGTTTGATTTGAGCTTTTAAAAATTTTCCCAGCTAATACCAAAAAAAGTTCAAATCTCAAACTAACTAAATTTTTAAAAGGAAATTTCAGTAATATTGAGGTTTCTTTTGTGCAGAAATAGACTTTAAATTTTGGGTGAGCTGTTTGGCCCCAGGCAGAGCGGGTGGTTTCCCATCCCAAAGAGACGCTGAGGGGACACTGGGGGGGAAAAACGGAAAAAGTGTTCTAGTTTAAAACGAGGTTTATGGATTTTTCAACCAATCTCAACCCCTAATCATCCCAGTCAAGACGTCCACACACATCACCCCTCTATTTTGTAAAACTCATTTTTGGGGCCCCCAAAATTACAGGGAAAACGCCGAAAAAGGCGCGATCTAAAATTTATTATGCACAGGGTTTTAAACCCTTAAAATTTTCGCAATTTATCGGAAAATTTTTGATCCCCCATAAAAAAAATTGCCCATTTAAACTTTTTCGATAAAAATCGCTCAACACTATACACCACATGATTTTGCCGTGAGGTTCTCAGTCCCTTCGCACACTTTTTGCCCCCGGGCCACCAGCCATATTTCCCTAAAAGCACACAGTTTTAAAAAAAGATTTGATTTTTTTTGTGGCAAGTAAAAGTGAAGCACATGAAAACTATGCAAAAATGCGTGGTAAACCATGGGAAGGTTTTGGGGAGGCCCCCCTTTGCTCAGAGGCCCGCTACATGTGAAATATAGTTTTCTTAATTTTGGGTTTTCCCAGTCCCAAAAATACAAAAGATAAACCCGATTTTGGGGGCTTATTAAAAAAAAGGGATCAGATGATACTCATAAGACGGCTAACAAACCCAATGATATTCAGTAAAACCAAACAGGTGAACAATTTAAACCCAAAAAAGCTTGTAAAAAAATGGGCCCGAGCCCGAATTTTTGAGGGTGTACGTAGTAGGGAAAAAAAGCTTTGTTAACAGTAAATCGTTACGTGGAATAATTCTAAAATACAAGTCAAGAAAGTGAAAAATAACCATTCTCCTATGCAGACCACTGTTTTGATCTCAGAAGCGCTAAAAATGATACACTGTGAAAAAGAAAGGGAAACCAAATAAGTTTTAGGCACTTTGTAAGCAAAGGTTTTCATTACCCAAAATATGGATTTGTCAAGTGAGTAGATTGGAAAATAACTCTAAAGTCTTGACTCAGCATATCACTGTATCTTGTGGAAGCTACTCAAAAAGTACTCAGAAGTCTATGATGAAAATGTCTTTAAAAAGGGTTTTTTTTTGACTCTTTTTAAAAAATTGTTTTTCCCCATGTTTTTAATACTGTCTTTGAACAGTAATTTTGTACATTTTCTTTGATTTAAAGTGTGATGGGATAAGTTGTCCTAGATATACTTCTATCTTTGAAAGAATTAGAAACACTGGCTGTTTACATGTTTGCTCTCGTGGGGGCATTGGCCAGAAGCTGGCAGTCTAGGCGAGATTTTTTTTCCTGCACATACTCTAGGGGACTATAACAGTTCACAAACTTGACAGACAGGCTAATGGGCACTTCCTAAGAAAAGAGATTACTGATTTAGGGCCCTCAGGGTTTCAAGGCACAAAATCCAAAGGGGGCACGAAGCTTAGCCAAAAAAACTCATTTATTTTTTGGGGGGGGCCCAAAACAAAGTAAAAACAATTTTCAAAAACCAGTGGACTCTGAGTGCCCCAACCAAATTTTAGCTAACAGTCATTGAAGGCATTTTCCCCTTTTAACAGAGTAAACTTTTTTCTAGGTTCTAATTAACATATTTTAGTAAATAAATATATGCTTGATATAAAGTTTTTTTAGGGAGACTTTAAATTAACTATTCAAGCTAGTATGTAAAAATAATTGTGCATGATACAAGTTTTTAATTTATGTATAACACATGACAAGAATCTAAGTTAGTTACACAGTATGGTATTCTTGTTGGATTTTCGGCATATTCAGTATTTAGAATCTGACGAAAATCCGACAGTATACAGTGCTGTGTAGACCACAATGAAAAATCCATGCTGTAGTCTACACAACACGTATTTTTTCCAGTCGGCAAATCCGATAAACGACTGCGACTTTTGGCACAAAAAAACAAATATAGAAACAGATAGGAGGCTAAGATGGTAATAAAGGTGGAAGAGAATGGAATTCCACCTTCATCATAATGACATAGTAAGGTTGAAAAAGACATATGTTCATCAAGTGCAACCAAGGGTAGGGAAATATGTGGATAAGGGGCAGGAGGGAGGGAATTTATAAGCTTTGTTTCCCCCACTGATGCAGACTTTGGAACCCATAAGACATGAATCAATCTGCCCTAAAGGACTTTTTGTCAGTAACGTGTGTCTGCCCTTTTAAAAAGTATCTGTCTGTTTGAGACACAGCCTGGGTATGGTGCAGAGTCTCAGGGGTTAAGTCCCTGAATCCAGTCTCTGGCTGGAGCGGGGTATTTTAACTCTTTGTTTGTTTTCTCAATGCCTGTGATTGTCTCAGTGTCCTGACTGTTATTTCTGTGCGGCTCTGCTATATTGTGTTTCTCTGGTTCTGGACTTTGACTAGCATTTTGTTCATTCTCCTTCTCTCTGATTTAACCAAGACTTGACTGACTTTGTTTACCTACTTCTTTTCGGTTTTGTCTGTGCTCAGTTCGTCTATTGTATATTGTCTGTCTGCTGCCTGCTTAAGGGCAGGGTTTGTTCAGGATAAGGTTCCAGTTTGGAGTCACCCTTTTTGGGGAGGTTGCTCTGTTTTAGGCAGGGAGAGCCAGAGATAGATTAGGGCACCAGCTACATAAGTATTAATATTATTTAGTTGTAAGTAGTTATGTAAGCCTTTCTTGAAACCATTAACTGTTCTTGCTATGACCAGCTCCTGGGTGGCAATAGGTCTCACGATAAAAAAAGATTTTTCTCTTCTGGAGATTGAATCCTTTTTTCTCCAGAAGAAGAAAATATCCCTTTGTCTTACATGAAACAGCTTTTCACCATAATTTTTGCAGGGTCCATATATACTTTTATAAATTAATCATGTCTCCCCGTAGCCCCCTTTTCTCAAGACTAAATAGGTTTAACTCTTTTAACCTTTCCTCAAAACTAAGAGGCTATATTCCTCTTATTAGTTTGGTTGCTCATCTTTGCATTCTATCTAGCTCCATTACATTCCTTCTAAAAACTGGAGCCCACGACTGAACAGAATATTCCAGATGCGGCAGCACTAATGCTTTATAGTGGCAATATTGCATCCCTGTCTTGGGAGTCCATGCCTCGGTTAGTATAGAGGCAGACTTGAAGTTGAGATATGTTTGTTTGCATGTGTGAAAGACTTGTACAGAGTAGGTTTTCTTCCAGCGCTGCTCTATCTTGAACTGTCCTCCAAGCTTTCATCTAACTTTCGTCTCTACCCACGGCACTCAGGTTTCTGACCCCAACACTCTACTGTAACCACCCTTACTAAAGTCGCTAATGACTTTTTGACCGCAAAAGCCTCATGACACTGCTCTGCGCACCTCCTTCTAGATCTGTCCTCTTCCTTTGATACAGCTGATTACTCACTACTCTTACTAATTCTCTTTCCCCTCAGTGTTACAGACTTGGCTTTTTCTTGGATCTCCTCTTACTTCTCACAACAAACGTTCAGCGTCTCTCACTCTTACTTACTCTCACCTCTCCCGATTGCCCCTAGGGTCAGTGCTGGGCCCACTACTTTTCATAACCTTGGCCTCTGTGAACTCATAGAATCATATTGCTTCTATGCTGACAACACCCAAATATACATCTCTGGCCTAGATGTCAACTCTCTGCTTTATAGGATTCCAGAGTGCATATCATCCATATCCTCCTTCTCCTCCCTCTTTCTCAAACTCAATATTGAGAGAACGAAGTTCCTCATCTTTTCCCTATCCTACTCCCCCTCTTCATCTCTTCTATTCATCTATATATCTATCACAGTCAATGGCTGCATGCTCTCCCCAGTCTAACAAGTCCGCTAACTTGGGATAACCCTTGACTCTGCTCTATCCTTTAAACCACACCTCCAAGCCTTGACCAACTCCTGGTGCCTCCACCTGAAAAATATTTTCCAAATCCACTCTTTTATTTACTGTGACTCCACAAAATTGCTGCTTCATGCCCTCATCATCTCACGCCTCGAATACTTCAACACCCATTTCTGTGGCTTTCGATCTGGTACTCTTGCTCCCCTTCAATCCATCCTCAACTCTGATGTCCAGCTGATCCACCTCTACCAATCTCTTCACTTGCTACCCATTGCCCAGTGAATTCAGTTTAAGTTACTTACCAAGGCTCACCATAACCTTCCTCCCGTCATGTTTTCCAGGGTCAGTTAGGAAACTGACACCGTAGACGGCGGGTAGTTTTGGGACCTCTGGGCCACCGCGAGCATAGATGGTATAGCAGACCACGCCATGGAGTGGAGTCTAAGGGGCCCCCGATCTTTAACGGAGCCCGCCGCGAGACTGAATGGACTTAGCTATGGGGAACACCCAGGTCGCTAAACCTGACGTGGCTACTCATGGAGACAGCCGAGGTGCAGGAAGGGTAGAGGCAGAGATGCCGGGTAACCACAGGTGAAGTTGTGGACAGGTAGACAGATTCCCGGATAGATAGCAGACTGATGCAATGGCAGATGACTGCATAAACATAGATACAGGAACACAACTAGCAGGAACAACAACCTTGACACAGTGGGGTTAAATGTAGATTGGAAGCTGAGTCCTTGACAGGAAGCTGACAGGCACGGCATTTTGCATTTCTCACATTTGTTTCATCATTTCAGGCTGTATGCATAACTGTTTCCCCCAATACAGGTGTTCTGGTTACAAGGAGCTTATGGAGAGAGTTGACAGCTCTGCAAGCATGAGAACTACAGAGCTGTGACATCCTCTCCCTTCCCATGCTCCCACAGAATTATGATGTCACCAGTCTTCAGTGAGGGAAGACACATCTACTGGAAGGAGAGACCCGCCCCTGGATTTGAAGCTGGAAGAGACAGAGGAACAGCTCATATCTATGAAAGCCTGTACTGAGAAAATCCCTTTAATGTCCAGATTCTTCACGTCACTCAATCTTCGCTCCTCACAGGATCTTCTTCTCTGATCTCCTCTTGTTACCTCCCCACACAACCATCTTCAAGACTTCGCCTGTGCATCTCTGATACTCTAAAACTCACTAGCAAAACACATCAGAGTCTCTGCCACCTTTACTAATTTCAAATGCAACCTGAAAACCCTTCTCTCCAGTTTTAGGTGAATTAAGATCACCAAAATTATTTATATTTGCTAAATGCCAGAATAATATGAGAAAGATAATGTTTAAGGCATTTTTATTACTTTCTGCAAAGTAGTAGTATTTGGTAGCATTGCCCTTAAACTGTATGACTTGGGTCAAACGGTTTGGATATCCTTCCACAAGCTTCTCACAATAGTTGGTAGGAATTTTGGCCCATTCCTCCTGACTAGTGTTGAGCGATTGCGTTGGCTATCGAGATCGAGCGATAGTCGATAGTCGACCGCTATCGATAAGGTTTTTCGATAGTGAGCATCGATTATGAGCGATTACCATTAAAAAGTCTAGGGGAGAGCAACAACACCTTCATTATTACACCCAAACAAGGCTGGAGAAGCTGAAATTAACATCCACAACAGTCAAATGGATACGTGCTACATCTTAGGCAACACACTTAGGTTATAAACGTCATAGAACCTTTCAATTCACCTGTGGTGACAATAGAATTGCTGTTTTAAGATTTACGTGGAAGCTGCATCAATGAACAAAGCTGGGTGTGCAAAAGTCAAAAAACACGTATCTGTTATGTTTCCGTATAATACAGGGTATTATTTGCACCTTTCAATTCACCTGTGGTGAATATAGAATTGCTGTTTTAAGATTTTCCGTAAAAATGCTGCGTCAATGAACAAACCGGGGTGTGCAAAAGTCAAAAAACACGAACGTTATGTTTTGGTATAATAAACGGTATTTTTTGCACCTTTCAATTCACCTGTGGTGAAATATAAATTGCTGTTTAAGATTTACGTGGATGCTGTGCCCAAGAACAATGCTGGTGCGCAAAAGTCAAAAAACACGTAACTGTTATGTTTTCGTATGATACACGGTATTTTTGGCAACAAACAACCTGTCTGACTACAAGATTGCTTTGGGTTGTAATTTAACTGCAAGGTTTGGGTATATCAACATCACAGGTGTAATGGGTAAAATTAAAATGAACACATATCTGAAATGTATACTGATAATAAAAGTGGAGTTTTGCACCTAACAAAGAGACCTGCAGTTACTAGAAATGATGTGTATCCAATATAAGTTCAGGGTGCCCAGTATCCCGGAAATATTTCATAGCAAACTGTTAATAATAAAGATATTCCACTACAATGTCTACACAAAATCTTGGTGAACTTTATCCAGTGTTCTTTATAGATAGAGCTTGTCTGTGTTCGCGCCGCGGGCCCCCCCTGCTCCCCCCCCGTGAATTTTAAAAGTTGGGAGATGCTGCTTTAAAATTCTCTAGCTAACTACATAAAATCTTCAAATCTCTAATATAACTAAATTGGAAGGATCACAGCTAAAAGTAGAGGTTTCTCTGTGCAGAAATAGACTAATTTCGCTGAGCTGTTTGGCCACAGGCAGAGCGGCAGGTCCTATCCCTAGAGACGCTGAGAGACACTGAGGCTGAAACAGGAAATGCTGTTCTATGTAAAACGAGGTCATGTGATTTTTCCAGCCACTCGCAACCATACACATCCCATCATGACGTCGCACACACATCCACCCTGCTCTATTCTGTAATCTGATTTGCTGGCCGCCAAAATTACAGGGAAACGCCGAAAAAGGCGCGATCTTAATAGATGATGCTCAGATTTAACCTAATTATCGCATGATCTGGAAATTTCGATCACCATAAAAACCTTGCCGATTTCAACTTTGTCGATAAAAATCGCTCAACACTACTCCTGACAGAACTGGTGTTACTGAGCCATGGTTGTAGGTCGCTATGTTCGCACCTGCCTTTTCAGCTTTGCTGATAAATTTTCAATAGGACTGAGATCAGGGTTTTGTGATGGCCAAGCCAAATGTGTGCATTTGCAAACATTAATCTGGCTTTTATATGTTTCTTTTAGAGTAATGGCTTCTTCCTGGCAGAGTGGCTTTTCAGCCCATGTTGATAAAGAAGCTTCCAAAGACATGACATCATCATATGGGTTGTCCCAAATTGTTTAAAGGCATAGTAATCCTAGTGTGTGTAAGCTTTTGACTTTGTAGAAAGTAATAAAAATGCCTTAAAAAATTCTGCCAAATATAAATAATTTTGGTTCCTAATTGACCTAAAACGGGTAAGGTTTATTCTGATTTCATGTCAAATAGTGAGAAAAACATGCATATGTGTCTTTTTATATAGTGTATGTAAACTTCTGGTTTCAATTGTATGTGAACTATGACCTACAAGTACATCCAGAACCTTGTCAACAAGCAACTCTCCAGTTTATTATCACATAGGACATATTGTACCTGCAGATTATTAGTACCCAGATGCCGAATTTTACATTTACCGACATTGAACATCATTTGCCAAGTGTATCAGTGTGTCCAGATCTGCTTGCAATTTATGAATATCTTCAGTACATTGCACTACACTACATAGCTTTTATATCATCTGCAAAAATAGAAACAGTGCTATTGATACCCTCCCCTGTATCGTTAAAAAATAAACTGAATAGAAGAGGACTCCTGTGTATAAGATTTCACCTCACTTCATGTCCTTAAAGGGAATAATATTGGTACCACACACCTTGGTGATGTGAGTATATGGGAATTTTTGTTCATGTATAAGGCGTCAGTAAATCCATGACATGTCTCATCATTAAATCATGAAATGTATATAATTTATTTACAGAAAACGAAGATAAACAAGTATAGTAACTCTCCATGATGCAAGTGAGATACTGCAAATAGAAATGTTGTAAGTCCAGATATAGTTGAAATATTTCAGCACACATTGACCTTTTTACAGTCACAGTGGCACATGTGGAAGCAGCTGCAGTCTCACCCAATAGTCTCTATTCTTTAAGAGTTGCATGCTTCTAGAATTAAAATCCCAACTAGATTACTGCAACACCTACCAATAGAAAAAATAGCACCACTCCAAACTCTACACTCTGCATGACTCATCTCCCTTTCCTTTCAAAGGTACCTGTATTTTTAGATAACGTTGTAAGGTAAGCTAAAAAAAAAACATGGCTCCATGGAGGAGCTGAAATGTAGCATGTACTGACTTGGATTATTAAACATTCCTTTTCTTTATTTTTGGTGGTGCTGCTTTTTTAACTTTTGTAAGGTAAGCTGTCACTTGTGGGTACATGAGGAATAGAACTATTTCTGGCAATTATATTTATCCTGCATTTTGCAGAGATTTTCTCCATCCACAAACTCTTTATTTAACCCATCCGTGGCATCTAAGGGTTAGTTAATACAGCAATAATTTTTTTACATGGATTTGTAAATCCACATGCAACAAAAAGAACTAAGGTAACTAGGGGCAAAAGAGTGAGTTTTAGACCTAAACAGTGTCATACATGTGGCCCTAAATTGTTACTTCTTGATGTAAACCCTTAGGAAAAACTGAATTGGGAAGCATTTATGCATTGAATGGAGCTAAAACCGTATCA
Source organism: Phyllomedusa bahiana (assembly GCA_025379985.1). Taxonomy (NCBI): domain Eukaryota; kingdom Metazoa; phylum Chordata; class Amphibia; order Anura; family Hylidae; genus Phyllomedusa; species Phyllomedusa bahiana. The sequence goes on along the minus strand of JAODAL010028759.1, from coordinate 23,471 downwards.
AAAACTGTGACAAAATCTGCAGCATAGAAAGTGAATACCAGAAATCTAATGGTATGCACATGGCCCAATGTCCTACTATAATTTAAACACTATGGGCGACATGTATGAACAAGGCTGCGCCAGAAGTCTGGCGTCTTTTTAGCCAAAAAACTAGCGCAGCCTTGTTCGCTCTATTTGTAACCAGGTGCACTCCAATATCAGGCACATTACAGACTGCCCGTGACACTTTGTAATGCGTCTGAGATCAGGGGCGTGCTGGAGGTGTGTCGCACTACAACCGTACAAAACTACACATTTATAGCTTCTGTACAGCAAATCCAGGAGCATTACTGCTGGAACAGGTAAACCACTTTAAAAGTGGTTTATCTGAGCCAGGAGTGTCACTTTGCAGCTAAAAAGTGCTAAATCTATGACCCACAGAAGAACAGGTTAATATATTCAGGCGCATTTTACGCTACAAGTGCGTGCAGAAAAAAGGACACCTGTTGGCCAAAACTCATACATGTTGCCCTGGGTTTACAGAAGTACATTTAGGTTTTATACTTTGGGCAAAAAGGGTGGTTCTTTGCTTTGCCTGTCTTATGCAGTAGTGTGATAATAAAGCTGTTGCAGCCAGGCTACAGAGCAAGTACTGGAAAAGCAGTGTGACTGCAGCACAGAGTTAGCGCCCTCAACAGTAAAGTTTCACCTCTGCCTCCAGGTTTTGGTTAGCTCTAACCTGGTGTCTTGCTTAGCCATGAATACAAGCAAGTGAGTGGAGGAGAGTATCTGGGGATTCGTGAATGGCGGCACAAGAAGAGACACATGGATTTGGCTGCTGCTTGTCCTGCTCTAGCTGTCCCTGTCACTAGTGATGGGAAAAGCAGTTAGAAAATCCTTGTGTAAATGACCTCTGCCAGTACAGTAGCAGCCAGTGTGATTACAGCTAGATTGAATAGTAATGGCAGAACTATGGGGGCTGCCTCATATGAGCCCCACATCATGTACATGGAAGTTGTGTGTATTACATGGAGGGACTGTGTAGATACTGGGATGGGTAGGGAGGGTGACCACCGGGAGTACTGTACTCACTGATATTACCTTTAGGCTCAACCTGGAACCCTTGGGTGGTCAGAGGCATTTGCTGTGCACATGACCTAGATTGCTGGATGCCCTGGAGCACTGTGTTTAATTTGTTTGTGAATCTTCAGGATATGCCTACAATTGTAAAGCATTGATGAGCAGTCAGCACCCTACATAGCAATTACTTCTTATTATTATTATTTGCAAATTGGATGACAATTACTTAAAGGCATATTATCATACATAGAATTTTATTTACATACAATATATTATTGGGGGATCTACATCTGTATAGACCCTAGTAATGTCACTGATGTTTTTGGTGCTGGTCTGCTGGAGGAAGATGGGCATGATTGTGTGTGCTTGATCATGGTTAGAAGTTTGCCCTGATGTGTTCCTCCTTGTTTTTGCTAAATGTTTGGAGGTACTCCATAATCACTTTTTCCTCCTGTCCCCAAGCACAGCACCCCCATGTCTACACTTACTGTAACCATCATCTTTTTTTTTTTTTTTTTGGCTAGCTGCTGCAGCCAGGCTGCAGGGCTAAGACTAAAAAGACAACCTGGTTGCACAACATGTGAGTTGACTTGGCACCCAAACCAACATATGTTTGTTGGGGGTTATTATAGGGAGGTGAGGGGAAAAATGATTTCTCCCTGCCCTGAGAGCTATTAAGTCTAGAAACAGTCCTGATTCCAGTTATCAGATAAAGCAGGTATTAGTTAAATGCAGTTTGTGTGTTATCAGGTCCGAACTCTGGCAGATGAAAGCGAAGTTCTTTTCTGTAAGCAGTTTATAAGGAATAATCTTTTTGCCTTTTTTTTTTTTACTAACAGCAAAGCAGGTTTTTCATCATGGGCCTATAAGAGTAAATACAGTCAGGGAGTGTATTACTTTAAGGTGAAATGGAGCCACAGCAGAGAACACTATTCTCCAAATGTTTTGTTTCCAATTTATATGACTATGTACAATGTAAATATATTCACTATCTTATCAGTCATTGGTATTATTTTGTAAACTTAGTATTACACAGACAAAAGATATGTATCGTTTTTCATCAACCCTGATGTTCCACTATAGCAACAAATGATAATAGTAGCCAAGCAATAGTTCAGCCAAAGTTTATATTATTTTATAGTCTGATTTTTTTCCACAAAGTACATTGTGACATAAGTTTTGAAACATTGTCATACCCCACCCATATTAACTGTGGATAGCTTCAATTTTGGCTGACCCTTTGTACTGTATGGATACAGGAAAACAGATTGACATTTGTAAGCTTTAGTCAGAGCTGAATTTACAGCTCATGCTGCCCTCGGCACTGAGCCTGAATAAGCCCATTAAAGACACATTTACACCTGCCAATTATCTCTAGGATTCGCTCATTTCTAAACAATTATGATAGTGATAACAAAGGAGAACAACTATTGTAATGCCATAAAAATAATTGTTACCAGTGGAAAAACTGATAAATGTAATTGCCCCTCAGTGACATTCTCACAAGGTAATGCTGCCCAGGGCATAGCCAGGTCCCGGTATTCAGTGGTGTCAACTCTGTTTCCAAAGACCGGGTCTACACAACATAGTTAAAATACCGTTAGAAATCCGACAGTATTTTAACTTCGCGCGCACCACATTTCTTGGCGCGGGTTTCAGTTTTTTGGATTTCCCGCCATACCCGTACATTAGGGTGACGAGGAATCCGACGGGAATCAGGTGGAAGATAGAACATGTTCTATCTTCCACTGGACAGCCGGTGGTTTAGAAAACCTACAGTAGAAAATCCATGCTATGTAGACTACAGCACAGATTTTCTGTTACAGTCTACACAGCACTGGATACAGACAGATTTTTGGCAGAATCTAAATACTGAATCCGCCGAAAATCTGACCATAAATAAGTGCTGTGTAGATATAGTCTATGAGTCTAGTACTCAGGGGCGTTGCTAGGGTCCTAAAGCATCCGGGGCCCGGGCCCTCTTTGTTACATTTTGCACGGAAGGGCTGGGTTCATACAGCATTTTTTTAAGCCACATTGGAACTGCAGCATGTATTTTAAAATAGAAAAAAACGTATGCTCCTATCAATAATTTTACACTAATTCCACATAGATCCTGTCCATCACCTCAGCAGTCACTGTGTAATGAGGGTCAGCACTGACAATTATTTTTCAAAAGCACCGATCTATGTATGATAACATAATACCTTACAAATCACGTCATACCAAACAATAAACCTATACATGGAACAAATATACCATACATATGATTGTTACTAAAGAAAACTCTACAATACCAAGGCCCAATAATATTACTACATAGGGATGAAATAATCCTGCCAGACAGGGGCCAAATGCCACCACATGTGACTACCAGGTGTACGCAATCCGGCCCAGGCCACCATGATTACTTCTTCCAGCACCTGTATATCTACCTACCTACTGGGGTAGGGGGTGTCTATGTATGTACCTTCCTAACTAATGGGGCTTATACAGAAAAACATGCTGATACCCCATCCCCACAGAAATCTGCTTTCCTGTGACAGGAGAGCCGGGTGCCTGCTTGAGGGATGGGGAGTCATTGTTCCTATATAGGCTGCCCATTAGATACTGAGGTGTATAGACCCCCCCCCCCCAGTAGGTAGGTATATAGGATCCCTCTTTACGTAGGTATGTAGCCCTCTGTTAGGTAGGTATATAGAGTACATTAGTTGGTAGCCAGGTATATAGGTACCCTTGGTAGGTAGGTATATAGGCCACCTCAGTAGGTAGACAGATATATTGCCCCCTGTATGTAGTTTATATAGTCCCCAATAGCAGGGAGGTATGTATATGCCCATATCAACCAACCCGAGCCCATAGCAACCAACCCGAGCCCATAGCAACCAATCAGAGCTCATAGTAACCAATCAGAGCTCACGGCCACCAATCAGAGCTCAGCTCTTATTTTTTCAGAGCAGTATAAGAAATGGAAGGGGAACTCTGGTGGCTGTGGGCTCTGATTGGTCGCTATGGGCTCTGACTGGTTGCTATGAGCGACCAATCTTACTGCAGTTTTCATACATAGGGCCAAAATGACAAAAATCATTTTTTTTCTAAGGTGATTACCGGAGGGGATAAGTGATATTATATTTTATTAGACTGACTTTTTAGACATGCAGCGATACCAATTGTGTAACCTTTTTTTTTTTTATTTGTAAAATGACTATAAGGGTGTGAATTAAACTTTTAATATTTTTTATTTTTATAGTTTTAAAACTTAAAAAAAAAACTTTTAACATTTAGTATGGAGTACAATTGTAAGTACACTGTTCTGTATTAGATACAGAGCTTACAATCTACAGTTATAATGATCAGCTCTGTGGGTCAGCAGTACATATGTATATTATCTTTGTACACCCTTAGTACACCATATTTTATATGTGTGTGTGTGTATATATATTAATAATGCAGAAGGGTGTACAAAGATAATATACATATGTACTGCTGACCCACAGAGCTGATCATTATAATTGTAGACTGTCGGCTCTGTGGATCACACTGAACCACAGAGCTGACAGTCTACAGTTATAATGATCAGCTCTGTGGGTCAGCTATATATTGCTCACCCAGAGTTGATCAATATAACTGCAGATTGATTGTCAGCTCTGTGGGTCAGCACAGAGCTGACCATCAGTCTGCACTTGTTATACTGGCCCCTAGACATGTACAGCATTTTACAATCATGATTAAATATGCCCCACAGCCTCTCTGTAAATACCTCATGGCAGCTCTGCAGGGTTCAGCTCACACTATGGAGCAGGAGGAGGTGGAGAAGGAGGGGGTGAGGGAGGAGGAGTAGAGAGCACCGAGGCTTTCTGCAGCCTTTCTCCTCCTCCTCCAGCATTACACACAGACACTGCAGCCACTGAATACACTGACTGCTCTCCTCCGCCCCTCCCGATGCCCGTGCAGAGCGCAGCATCACAGGGAGCCGCGGAGCCACTCAGAATTGTAGCGCCGCATCGTTGGTAAAGAGATTCAACAATGCGGCGCTACTTCACTGAGTGAGGGCAGGCCGGCTGAACAGTGAGAGACTCGGGGCAGAAGGCATTTCATTCGGGGCACGAGCCCCGGATAAACTGCCTAGCGACGCCCCTGCTAGTACTTGACTGTTAAACAAAAAGCACACTATACTGTACCAAAATCTAGAATCTGTGTAGATAGTACACAGTCCTACCCCCATAATTATAATACAGTGACCAAATATTATCACCATACCATGACTAGATAACCCCTGCCCTACTCCAAACACATACACAGAGGGCAGCATGTATGAAATTTGTTGTTTAAATGCCAAATTTCATGGGCATCATAACAGCATAGAATGCGCATGATTTATGAACCCACTCTATAGCGGGTCATAAATCAGGTGCATTCTAGCGCTGACACGACATTTCTGGCTTGGGTATACCACATTGAAAGTATTCTACCTGTTCCAGCATTAATGCACCTAGAATTGCCATACTGAAGCTATAAATCTATAGCATCGTACAGTTCTAGTGCGCCCCACCTCCCACACGCCCCCTGAAATCAGGCGCATTACAAAGTGCTGCTTGGACTCTGTAATGCGCCTGATAATTGCGTTCAGGAGGCTTTTCCCTAAAGTGAATGGGGCTGTGCCTGATTTCGTTCTGAAAATACGCCAGACTTCTGCCACAGCCTCATTCATACATGTCCCCCAGAATGTCTGGATAACACCACAATACTATGATTAGGTAATACTACCATGAATGGATGACACCCCCATACCAGAATTGGATAACTCCACCATACTGTTAGTAAAATACTATTAGCATACTACCTATATCCAGTTTATGAATACTGCCACTGTACTTTTACTAAAACATAGAACCACTCTGCCTCTCCCCTCTGCCAATACCTTCACTGACTACCCATTTATCAGCAAATACAGTTTAAATTACCTACAAGGCTCTCCCTAATACCTCAATATCTGCTCCTCACATGACTTTCTTCTCTGTCCTCCCCATCTTAGCTCCTCACACAACCGTCTCCAATACTTTTCCCATGCTCACTCATTACCACAACAATTCAGACTCTCCTCAACTTTTACTAGTTTCAAAATCAACCTAAAAACCCCTATCTCTTCAGGATTATTAATAATAATAATAATAATAATCTTTATTTATATAGCGCCAACATATTCCGCAGCACTTTACAATTTGGAGGGTGTAGGTACAGACAAAAGACATACATTGCACAATGAAAAGCTACTTACAGATGAGACACAAGGTGAGAGGGCCCTGCTCGCAAAAGCTTACAATCTATTAGGTTGTATGGGTGAGACGAAGGGTAAGAAGTGCTAGACTTACAACGGTAGGATTGCCTATAACCTACACTAACCCTGCTGCCCCTCCACCACTCCACAAAAATGTCTGCCCTTCACCTCCTGCATCTTTCATTGTTTGACACATGTTATGTTTATAACCACCCTCCCCTCCGAATGCACAGTGCCCTGGAATGAATGGCGCTTTAAAATAAATAATAATAACTACAATGTTTTTTCTGACTTTAAAGACTTGTAATCGGCTGACACTTCCTATTCTTTAAGTAAAGATATCAGCAGCCCTCATCATTATCACAGGCTGGATTACAATGCAAGGTAACATAAAGATAGAGTTGCAAGAAAAAATAAGTGAACTTTTTGAAATTATCTGGCTTCTGCAGTCATCTGCTAGGTTATTGAACAAAATGCATTATTACAACCCACAAAAAAAAGGATTCTTGTCCATCTTGTTTTTTTTTCATTTTTTACAACTGTATCTTCCGTTCTGCGTTTCTTCTTTTTGTCCATCCATTAATAATCATTCCAACATCAAATGACAGAGATATATTAATTGATACAATACTTATTGGTTCTTGGGCAACTATTGTATGTTGAAACCATAACTCAATGGAAAACTGGTATTTGGCTCCAAAGCCCCAAAAAGTCAACTGAACATAATGCAAAATGAAGATGAAAGAAAGTTAATGTGGATAACTACTACACATGAAGCAAGTCCTTAAATATAACATTAAAAAAGTGATTCTGGAAGTCGGAAATCATTTTCTATGTTGAGGGTAGGGACTTTTTTAGGTTATGTACATTGTATACAATGTACAGAAGGAGTAGCTTATCCTGGCACATGTAAAGAACAGCACAAACCATGTAGTAAAACACTGCTCTGTAGGGAGGCGCTACTAGACCACCAATTACTATATGCACTTTGCTAATAAGGATGTTTTACAATTAAATTGATAATTGGCTGTATGTTCCAGTCAATAACATGTACAACAAATTTGCACTGTCTGTGACATGGTGAGAGTGGTTTTAAAGATGTGGTGGTCCTTCCTGGGATATTGTATATCAAAAATATTGTATCCTGAGGCCACTGGAACTTTTTATGGCATTACAAATATGGAGCATGGTATAGGTTGACTATAGCTGTAATGTTTAAACATGCAGGTCCTGTCACAAAAATGTGATTTCCAAGGGACATGTTTATTAAATTAGTGGATCCCAGGAATAACCAGGTAGCTCATAGGATGTTAACCATCTACTTGGTGATTGTCTCTAATTGTGTGTGGTGATTTTAAAATATGGGTTGTCCCATAGGACACATACAGTTGGTCCCCTATTTGGTGATCAATCTGTGTGGTGCACTGGGATGGATATCCTACAGCCACCATTGAACTAATGGAGGGGCAGAGGGACAGCCCTTTGATGTATCAGCTATGTTTAAATATACTTGAAAGGATAATGATATAAGTTCAGCACTTTGTTGTATATGTTTTTCTGATTTTTGTTTCTCAACATGTTAGCCACAGAGAGTAGGGGTTAATTATAAGATAAATTAAAGGAGTTTTATCATTTCATAATTTGACAGCCGTTTATACTGGTTGCTAAGGAGAGCTTATGAAATGGAGGGGCGTGGAGTATCTTCTCTCTCTGCAGACATGCCCCAAAGGGTGCATGTTAGAATTAATTCTGTGTGAGCGGGGGAGTGGGGGGGATTCTCAGCTGTTGGAGACTGAGGAATCATTGGAAGTGAAAAGCTAAGTGTAACTCGATACTGTATGTCATGCTCTCTCTATATACTTTGTAACTAGAATGGGCATTTGACATTCAGGACTCTGGGAAAGATGGGTGATTTTTTTTTCCTCTCTCTCACACACAGTGATATATCCTGCAGATTATTACACCTCTGACCTCTACAGATCTGCAGAATAAAACTATACACTATACAAAACTATACACATCTGTTTGTGTTTACATGGGACTGCACAAGATCGCTCTCTCTGCTGCAGGACCACTGATTGCTGTCAGTGAACGAACGCAGCACACCCCGCACCGCACACATCAACCGATTCGTGTCAATGAACGCAGCAAACCGCGCACTGCACACGTCGACTGATCGCTGTCAGTGAATGAACGCAGCAAACCCCGCAACACACATGTCGACTGATCGCTGTCAGTGAAGAAACGCAGAAAAACCCCACACCACACACGTCGAATGATCGGCATCAGTGAACGAACGCAGCAAACCCCACACCGCATACGTCAACTGATCGCTGACAGTGAACGAACGCAGCAAACCTCGAAAGGCACACGTCGACTGATCGCTGTCAGTGAATGAACGCAGCAAACCTGGCACCTCACACGTCGACTGATCTCTGTCAGTGAAGGAACGCAGAAAAACCACGCACTGCACAAGTCGAATGATCGCTGTCAGTGAATGAACGCAGCAAACCCCGCGCCGCACACGTCGCTGTCAGTATATCCCTTTTGCTTTCTCAAGACCCAGTGGGTCAAAAGCAAATTGAGGATTTGTTACATCCAATAGAGGGCGCTTGAGCTTCTCAGCTCCTTTCCCATAATGCCTTCTGATATGCAGATGCTTACTAGAGGGCAAAAAGGCAATTCAAATTCTACACACCATTTGGTGCTCTCCACACCTCAAGGAGAAATGTTCCCCTTTCTCAGCTAGGTTAATAATGAGTTAAAAGTAGACTATATGATCTTTTTAAGTTTTAAACCATATGGCAGTTCTATTTATAAAGAAATCAGCTAATTCTTAGAAAATATATTTACCATCTGTGAATCATGTTGTTGTTGAAAATCTTACTAAAAAAAGCTAATTGCAGATTTTTTCAAATACATTTAACTGTTGCTATGTTTTGTTCAACATTCTGTTTGTTCACCTTGAGATACTATCAGGAAGTATGTATCTACTGTATACTAACAGTGATGTTGTTCCAGGGCTTTACTATACTTTATCACAAATTTTTATACAAAATTTTTTTAGTTTGATAACTTTCATGTATGCTTAAAGATCAAGCTCTGGACAATCGCTTTAAAAAAATTATAATCTTGCTGTTATGCTAGAGGAAGCTACAGGTGACCACACATTTCTGCTGTATCAACTATTACAGTGATTATCTGGTATAAGGCTATGTTCCCACGGCTGGGATGGATTTCAGTCTGTATTGCGTGCCGTATTTGCGCTGCAGTACGGCTGGAATCCGTCCCAGTCATTACGGTAATCCACAGTTCTCATAGAGAACTATGGATTCCGTCTCCTCTCCCCGCTCGCGAAATACGGTGAGCGGGGAATAAGTGACATGCACATTATCCCGGCGGGATCCGCGCCTTGGATAATGAAATTCTATAGGGCCGGCGAGCTGCCGCTCCCCCGCCCCCGTACAAACGCTGTAGTTGCGGGCAAAATTCCTCCCGCAATTACGACGTGAATAAGCCATGTGCACATAGCCTAACATAAATTCAATTCAAATGAATGGGCAACTACATGTATGTAATGTATGGTTGTACTGAGAGCTTTAGAACACAAGCCACTTTTTAGAGAAGGTCTACTCTCTGGGTGTCTGGCATAATTCTCTCACAATATTTTTCAGACTATAAATCATATATTTTCTCTTCATACACAACAAGGTGCTTAAAAACTTTCCGCATATAACAGGAGACACCAGATCTGCAGACCATTTACTTAGGGTGCTTTCACATGTTGCGTTTTTGATGCGTTTTTTCAATGCGTTTTTTTGTGCAGAAAGGCAAAGCAATTAAGGCTGCACATTGCTGCACAAAAATTGCGGTAAATTTGTGGTAAAATCGCGGTAATTACAGCGATTTTTGCCGCAATTTTTGACCAGCAATGTACAGCCTTAATTGCTGCACCTTCCTGCACAAAAACGCATTGAAAAAACGCATAAAAAACGCACCGTGTGAAAGCACCCTTAATGACTTGGCAATGCACTTATAATTCTCCCTGCCTAATCAAAGAGAACTATGTGGCCATTAAACCACAGCTGTACACTCTTGCCTGTCTCTTCTCATCACTGACCAGGAGGGGGAAGTTAAATGTGAAGAGTACCTTGGGGCAGATTTAATATGCCAATTGCACCAGAATTCTGGTACAATGTAAGCTAAAATATTGGCATTCATGCTTTAAACCACTTTTATTATGTGTTTTAGACAGTTTTCAGACACTTCTGAGCCATGTCCATGTACAAAATGGTGAGGCCTCGTGGAAAGGTGATTGGCTTAGCTTGAAACATCATCAAAAATGCGTCAAATTTTGGCGCAGCTAGTGACATAAACTAAGCCAATTTAAACAGTAACTAGACATTATAAATTTGCAGCAGATTGATCAATACTCTGATAAATCTGGTTACGTTTACACTGTTTAATTATTGAAGTATTGATAAATCTGCCCCGTTATGTTTAGCTTCCAGTTACAGTAGCAGAAACCCCCTGACATGCTGGAGCCTAGTTATGTGAGCAAACAAGTAAACACTAGGCAATAATCTCTCACCTGAAAAGCAGGCAATAATCTCAAACCTGAAAATCCCAGAGATAGAATTCTTAATGTTTGTGCTACTCTATAAATGCGTATCCATAGTCTGCCCCCATTTGTGTTTTTTAAGTAATACAGATTATTTTAGTGGGGAGGGAATCTTGTGCTGCTGACAGGACCAAGGGAAAACAAATTAACATTCTTAATAATAAGTTTCTCTTATGTCCTTGCTAGTGTGGTGAACCAGCATGGCAAGGTTGCAGAGGAGAGGGTCGGAAGCAGAGGTAGCTCCTGGCAGAGGCTGCCACTCTGGTCACAGCAACTACCACTCCTTCAACGTCACTTGATGATGGTGGTAGAAGTTTCCCCCGGGGCACACTCTGGTAATGGTCCCTCCCTCGACTGCCCACATGTTAGGATGGTGGTGCGAGGTGCCCTTGATGTGCAGTGCAGAAATGAGCAGGCAGGAGACAAGGAGCGGACGGTGGAAACATGGCCTCAGGTCTCTTTTTCTTCAAAACCCGGCAAATATGGTACAGCACATGGCAGCGGCAATCCTTCAGTACACACTTCTTCCCTTTCCAGATGATCCATTCTTGACCGAGTCCCTCGCTGAGCTAACTACAACCTGTCCCACTCCCAGGTGGCCAGGGAAATGCAAAGGGTTAAAGTCAACCCCTTCAGTAGTTGGCACCGACACCATGAAGGTGGATGTCAGTGCAGAGACCCATACTCCTTGGTGAGAGAGCTAAGCTTTCCAAGAGATAACAATGGAAAAGAAACCCAGCATGATAAATGTTCCGATCTTTTATAACTTTCTTATCTGACCCCACCCTGTGTTGTTGCTATGGTTACTCCCACCAAGGCCTTGGAGAAGCTGCAAATGGATACATTTCTCCAACATCTTGCACCTGGACATGACTCACAGACAATGATGGTAGGGAGGGTATAGGAAGTAAATACCTACAGAGGGATCTCAGGCCCTTATCTTAAAACTGAATTGACTTCATAAAAGCTCTTTCTGGGATTCTGGAGTGCCAAATGAATGTGTTAGATGAAGCCCAGGAAGTGGCTCTACATATCTTCTCTGCTAAGACCAAGGCCATTTCGGCTGTGGAAGTGGACTGGGTTAGAAGCATTTAAAATTAGTGGTGACTCCAAACATTCAGCTCTTTAAGCCATAAGGGGAATCTGTCGCCATTTTTTTTACTTATCAAATCAAGCCCCTGATCCATATTCTTTTCTTCTTAGCCGTCTTATTTTCTGATTGTAGATTTCTCAATTAAGTCTTCTGTATATGATTGTGGGGACAGCATTCTTGCCTGCACTTCTTTAACAGCAGTCAGAGAGAAACTTTACAGCAGCTTCATGCAAATAGGAGCCTTAAGACTGACTCAGTCCCATTAACTTCTATAGGAGAGTGTTGTGAGCATGCTCTGTGACCTGGGTCAGTGTTCAGGGAGGTGGAGAGGGGAAGCTGTGACATCTCCTATTGTGAATGGTGGATCCTGTGTTATCTGTACACATTGATGTCTCCTTTTAGTTTGACCCTGCTTGTGCTGATAATGAGCAGGCACAGAAAATCTCTCTCTACAGAACAGGAAGTGTCAGACTATTACTAGGTCTAGTGACCAAAGTGAAAACTGCAGGACTTAAGAATTTTAAAGAAATACTGAAATTTATATGGAAAATAATTTAAAACAAATAACCAAAAAAAATGTGTTTAACATAAAAACGTGAGTTAAACAATGTAATTTTTTATGACACCTTCCCTTTAAGAATTGTGTCCTTGAACCATTGGGAGATATTGGCTTTTAATGCTTAGGAATCTTTGTTAATCCCAATGAAAGTTGCCAAGATTCTCTACTTTCTGAACCCAGGCAAAAATCGAGATTAACCTTGTCCTGAAGAAAAACAATATAAAAGTCTGTAAAACCGAAGGCTTTCAATTCTCCTACTTGCTTAGTAGAAGTGATACCTAGGGAAAGGATACCTCACAGGACAAATGCTGTAATAAAACTACGTTGTGTTTCAAACAAAAGCTCAGTTAGGGCATGTTCACACTGCGTTTTTGGACGAGGTTTTCGGAGCGTTTCCTCGTCCAAAACACATCAAAAACACGCTTGAAACACGTGTCTTCAGACGAGGTTTTTGACGAGGCTTTGATCAGGTTTTGATCAGGTTTTGGATCAGGTTTTCACCCATACAAATGAATAGCCAGGACAAAAACCGCTGCGAAAACCGCGTCAAAACCGCGCTAAAAACCGCACCGAAAACCGCACCTACAACGCGCTTCAAAAATTGACATGAAACTTCTTTTTCATTGCTTCCAAAGAAGTGTGTAAAAACCTCGTCGTGTGTGAACTACAATGAGGTTTTATATATTATTATTATTATTATTTATTTTAAAGCGCCATTGATTCCAGGGCGCTGTACATTTGAGGGGGTTACATACATAACATGAGTCAAACGATAAGTGATTAATGACAATTGGCACGACAGGGAGAGAGGACCCTACCCGCGAGGGCTTACAATCTACAAGGAGGGGGAAAGAGACAGGAGGTGAGGGGCAGGAATCAATTAAATGAACTGGGGGCATTTTGGAAGCATTTTGGACGAGGTTTTGGGCGAGGAAACGCTTCGAAAACCTCGTCCAAAACCTCGTCCAAAAACACAGTGTGAACATGCCCTTAGACTTCACAAGACTTGGAGGAGATCCCAGGGTGACACCAGCTATAGAAGTTTAGGCCTCATCCTACATATCGCCCTGAAAAATATCGTTACCAGATGGTCAGTGACATAGCGCACCCCAAACAAAGCAGCTAATGCTAAAATTTGGACTTTATAGGTGGCCTAAGGTCTTTGTCGAACACCTGTTGCAAGAAGTCCAAAAACAAAGGAACTCTTGGGAAGTCTGAGTATTCTCTTGAGGAATACTAGTTCATAAATGTTGATCTTACTCTAGAATAGATCATATTAGTTGTAGGGCCTCTGAACTAACTTACTTTAGCTACTAGTCTTTTCGATAACTCCTGAAACCTATGGAACTCACTATCCGCCTTAGGCTGTTCCACCTCCAGACTTCAGGATAGGCCAAACTCTGGCTGTTTTATGACACCAGGCTAAGTTAAAGATGATGTCTCAGTTATGTCGTTATTTGAAGTAAGGATGTTGGGCTGTACTGTAAAATCATTATGTACTGGAAACCTCTCAGGATCTAAAGATGTTAGTATGGTCCCATCAACTACCAGGTAGTGATCCTTAGGATCCTAAGATTTGACATAACTGGCTGCCTTGGGACACCAGATCGTGTCTAAGGGCGAGCATCTAATACTACTAGTAGCTCAATTTCAGCAACTGAACTATGCTCTCTTGGATCAGAAGCATATCATGGCAATGAAGGAAGCTTGTCTTTTCTGGAAAAGACTCTCTGGATCATTGACACGGGGGAAAGACATAGGCCAAATGGAAGGTCTCATGGAATTGTCATGGCAATAAGGCTAGCTGAGCTTCTTCCATGTTGAGGGAACAGAAGACTGGTACTTTCACTTTTTTTTACAGTATGTCACCATCAGATCCACTGCTGCAACTTCTCACCTTTCTGTAGTTTACAACAAAACATTGCAATTTAAGGAAAATATGCCTCAGACTAAACCTCACCTTAGTTTGTTGTCTCGGACATTCAGGCTCCCCGGATTCTAGACCATAGTCAGGTTGGAGAGATGTTTTTCCATGAAGGACAAAACCAGTTGAGCATCCTCCATCAGGGATAATGACCTTGTGCTTCTTTGCTTAGACAGACTGCCATAGAAATGTTGTCTATGTGGATTCTCACTGGCTTTCCTTTTAACTAGGAAAAAAGTGTTGCAGGCCCACCCAGACCACTCTTAACTCCCTCATATCGGATTACAGTGGTTTTTTTGGTCAGATCACAAGATCCCTGTGTGGTTTGAAACTCTAAATGAGCTGCTCTGTCCTCTGCTGGCTGAATTAACTACTTGCCTCTCAAGCCCTGATCTGAAAAGCCGCTCAGGTTATAACTTGAGGTTGCACAGGGTGTTTTTAGATAGGGCATTGGCTTGCCAGGGCTTAATCCAAATGGCTTATTCTCCAGGGGTGGAGAGTGACCTGCTACTAGTCACCATCTGGTGTAAATATATGGCCCAGTGGAAAGTCAGCTGCCATATTAACTTAAACTCTCCCAGGATTTAATCACTGGATCTAGTGGAATCAATATAATTCTGGATCCTAATCAGCCTTATTTTTAACCCTTTACTGCCACAGCCAATTTTGACCTCCCTGACAGAGCCTAATTTTTTTTTAAATGTGTCACTTTATGTGGGAATAACTTTTTAATATTTTTTACCTATCCATGTGATTCTGAGATTGTTTTCTCTTGTTACTTGTTAGTAACAAATTTTGGTCCATACAATCCTTGTTTATTTGTGAAAAATATCAAAATATTGTGAAAATTTTGAAAAATTTGCCATTTTCAAAGTTAGAAAATATCTGCTTGTAAGACAATTATCCACACAAAATAGTTTATAGCTAGCATCTACCATATGTCTACTGTAGGTTGGCATATGTTTTTAAATGTCTTTTTATTTTATTTTTACATTAGGAGGCTTAAAAATTTAGTAGTGATTTTTCACATTTTCAAGAAAATTTGCAACATGACTTCATCCTTTATGGATGGAGGGTTATTAGAACGATGTCATGGCATGTAATCATGGCAGACAGAAAATGCAAAATTGTCTGGTAGTGGACAATGGCATTCCTGACATGCAAGTTAAAATCTCTTAATGGAGGATTTGCAGTGCTCAGAATCCAAAAGAGACATCTAGAAAATTATAACAAGTACTATTATAGAGCTAGGGTTCATTACATAGTGAAACAACAGAAAGTATGCAATTATAATTGCAATAGTAATAGTGGGCACAAGGTAGAGCACTAACACACAGAGTAAATGAATGCAGAAAAGCAGCCACACTACTGACCCACAGGGAGGTTGCTGGAGTGTGAGCCAGACTTGAAAAGGCTAACCCAGGACAGGGGACAAGACTACCTGCGGCCATAAAAGGTCTTTTTAGCACAGCAAAAATGCTAAGAGGGACATAGGGGATCCAGAAGTTTAACTGACCAGATGCTTAACTGGCATAAATGATTGATTTTTAAACTCAATTAAAGGATAAAAAGCATTAAAGATAAGCTGCCTATAACCAAGCTTGCACAGACGAGTCACAGGAGCAAATTGTCCATGCACGGAGTTCCTGTGCATATGCTGTAGGCACGCACAGACATCATGGAAGAAACCAATTTCCCTGTTATGGAAGGTGCAAAACACCTTATAGTTGAAAGCTACAACTATAAGATAGGTTCCTGAAAGACAGAACTACTAAGCAATATATTTTACTTAAGTCGGTCTGTCCATCTGTCCTGGTAAAATAACACGAGGGTTGGAGTCTGGGTATGTATTTATGGAGTAGCATGCTCATTAAAAACTCCATATGTCCAATATGTCCACAGGGTGGAGAAATCCCCATCATTGTGCTGCTAATAGGGACGACGTAAGGGGAAAAAATGTTTGGCTCTTAGAATATTTTAAAATAATAGCATGATTTTTTAAGTGCCAAGAATGATTTATGCATGTGATGAGGGGTCTGTAAAAATACAGGTTTGGCCTGTAAGAAGAAGTCTAACTTGTAAAAGGGGCATGGCTTATAAAATTCTGTGGTGAAATGTTGAAATGTATGACTTTTTATATACCCACATGGGAAAAGTTTTCTACAAATTTAATGCTGATTTTTTTTTTCATTCCATTATAAACCATGATAAAATAAATAATGTACATATAGTATTAAAAATCTGCAAAGTGGCTCCCAGCTATGCAAAGAACCATGCATGTACTCTACAACTCTTTCATACTATTACCATTTGTAATAAAAAATTTTATTGTAAAGAAAAAAAAAAATTTATTATCAGAAAAGACAAGTGATCCCAGGGCTCTGTGTGTAAAGAGAAATTAAGAGCAGAAGTCATCAGACCTTTGTGTTCATACTTTACTGAAGACTGGAATGTTTTCTTAAGGTCCCAGGACATTCAGTGAGAGCCTTGCAATACCCAGGGTTCCAGGCAAAAAGGAAACTCAAAACCAACACACTCAGTAACTTCATTTGACAGATCCTATGGAAACAACTGTAACCACTTAGAAGAAAAACATATCAAAATTCTTCTGTCAGAAATACTGACAATATGAACTGTTGCAAACCTGATAGTAATCTCAGATATTTACTCCTCTGCTGAACCTCAAAGAATGGAAAATAATCATTAGCATGCACTGTACATTTAGGCTGAAATTTAAAAAAAAAGTTGAAAATTATCTTTTACCTTATTTATGAACATTTTCTGCCTAGCACTATCCTCCAGAACATGTGATATCAAGCTTATATTTATGATAAATTGATAAAACTGAATAGAAATGTATGCAAAACATATTACAGCTGGTGAAAATAATGCTTTTATTATGAAGGATAGGCTTAGAATAGGGAAATTACTGATAAAGCAATTTGAGAATTATGGCGACATTTACGAATTCACCTTCGTCATTTTTTTGCCGTATATCGCTGGTTCTATAGATGTATGAACAGCCATATGGCCAAACACATTTTAATGTGCCAAAGTTTGGTGCAAAACTGCCATGCAAAATGGTGCATAACACTTTCATTCATACTGTTGTATTATACACTCCACTATATATACTTAGAATTGGTGTGTCGGCGCCAAGTTACAAAAATGGCGCATGTCAATTCATAAATGTCGCCCTAACTACTTCTCCAAAAAGAGGTGAGCCAAGCCAATGCAGTGCCACTTAAGAATCTATAATAATCATTTTTAGCCCACTTTTAAATTTATGAAATTCCGATTTTTTGTTTTTTGCCCCAATAGGAACCTTCTTTGCTTTTTTCCCACTTTTTTAAAAATCCTCTGACCATAGGCTTGGGGTTGTTTCCCCCTTACGTTAAATTGTATCCCCATCTCAATAAGATATGCCATAAATGTCTGATCGGAGTGGGGCCCAAACAGTAAAAACCCCCCAGTTTTTAAAAATGACCCCAAATTCTCCTTTGTAACCCTTTTGGGGGAATAAAACTCCCCTTTTTATTTCTATGGGACCCAAATTTTCAGCAAACCTTTTTTTGGCCTTTGTTTGAAACTCTTTTTAAAAGGGATTTTGGGGGAGAGTGCAAATACACGACCCAGTTACCTCTCTCTTTCTAGGGAGGGGGTCGTTCCAATCTCCTAATTTGGGGTGTCCTTTAAAAAGACCGGGACGGGGTGAAACCCCTGTAAAGCAAAAAAAAGGGGAATTTTCAAATGAATTTTGGAAGCAAGAATTACTTATAACTGACTTAAAAAATTACTTCTAACATATAAGCATCCATTGCTGTATGATTTTATTATATGATTTTTTATTTAGCTCCTTCCCTGACAAAGGTCATAAAAAATTTTCCCTTTTTGGTTTTTTTTTCCTTCCCCGGGAAAGGAGCAGGACGTTTCCCTGGGTTCTCTCTCTAACAGCTCGCTCAGAGACGCATTTCCCTTCTTTTTTTTCATAAAGAAAACTATGCTTTTGTTTGTTAACTTATAATATGGGGAAAATTAGGTTTTTTCAGTTCTTAGTTAGACAGGATTTTTAAAAGGGAAGCAATTACGCTGTAACCAAACGGGGGGGGGGGGGTGGTGGGGTGCGGGACGAAACAAGAAGCAGGCAGGGGGCTTTTGAAAGGGGGTGTTTTTTGTCACCCCGGGACTCTGCTTTGAACCTGATTAAAGACATTTTTTTTTTCCCATTTTTTGGCCCCCACCACCTCGCACCTGGGTAAAATTTGGGTCCCTTTTTATTTTGGGGCAGCCTTTTTTGTTAGAGAGCTCCCCTTTTGTACTTACTTTAGGATAAAAAAAATTTTTTCCAAAGTGACTGCTTTTGTATTTAAATTTGGTTTGAAAAAACCCCCTTTTTTATCCTTTACAATTTTTAAAAATTAGCTATTTTTCACTTTGGGGGAAAGCCCCAGTTTTTTTCAGAGCCACTTTGTTTTTAAAATTTTTAAAAACAAAAATAATTTTGTAGAAACTTTGTTGTTTTTTCATTGGTGAAAAACCCCCACCTTTTCTTATCTTTTTAAAACTTTAAATAGGTTTTTAAACCTTTTGGGCCAGCCAGGGGGGACGGGAAAAAAAAAAAATCAGCCCTGGCACAAACCCCCCAAACCAGCCCACATACAATGTCCGCTTAAAAAATTTCCCTTGTTCTCGCCCCCTAAACCCTTTTAAAAAAAACTAAAACTTATAGGGCTTTCAAAATGGAGCATTTTTGGTGCATTTTTTGATGTGTTTTTGGTGCGGTTTTTTTTGCAGAAAGGCAGGCAGTTTGGCTGTTTATTTCTACACAAAAAACGCATTTAAAAAAAGCACCAAAACTGTTTTGTTTGAAAGCCCCCCACAACAAGCGAAAGAAACAGTGGTGCAAGAAAAAAACCCCCCGGGCAAGAGTCAGGGTTTTCACTTTTAAATTTCCCAGACGCCCACACTGGCACTTCAAAAAACCAAAAATAACCCACAACCCCACCCAAACACATCCCGTTAAATCATTCACCAACACATGAATACAGAAATTTATTTAACACAGAAGTAAAATGGAAATCTGCAGAGGACCCCAAAAAGGGGAAAAGTCATCTTGATGGGAGTTGTTCTCTTCTCCTTTTTCTTTCCTTCTGGCCCAAACCCCCATGTGGGCTTCCCTGATTTAGTTTGTTCCCTTTCCCTTTTTTTTTCTTGGGACAGAAAGCAATGTCTTCTTTTCCTGTTTAAATACTCGTCCCTGTAGAATTTTAACCCCAAAACATCTTTTTTTTCTCCTCTCTTTTCCAGCACTTTTCCCATAAAATTCCCCCCAAAACCCGCGTATGTTTTGAAACCCCAAAAAAAGAAATTAAAAAAAGCTGATAAAATGGCATTTTAAATTTGGGGGACCCCAATTTGTTTAAAACAGAGCCTTTTCCCCCATTTAAATTTTGGGGGAAGGGCAGGGGCCTACCCTTGTAACTAGCCAGGGAAACCCGGGCTGCCCCATTTAAAGCCAGGGAGTGGGGCCCCCCGAAAATTGGCCCCGGGAGCTGGGACTTTCCCCCCGTAACAACCAGGGGCTGGGGGTTTCCCCCCAGTAACTAGCCAAAATTGCGGGGCTGCCCCCCCTTTAAATACCAGGTACTGGGGCTTTCCCCCAGTAACTAGCCCCCTTTGCTGGGGGGGGGTGCCCCCCCTTAAATAGCCGTTGCTGGGTGCCCCCAAATAAATGCCAATTAAGGGGGTGCCCCCCGTAAATTTGGAAAAGGGAGGGCCCGTAAATTACAGGCAGGGCTAGTATACCAGGGAGGGGGCCCTGTAAAGGGAGCCCAAACCGGGGCCAAATATGTAAGCCTTTTGGGCCCTTATAAAAGCAGGGAGGGGCCCGTATGTAGGCAGGGCCCCCTTTTATTGCCAGGCAGGAACCCCTATATAGGGGAAAACAGGGCCACATTTGGGGTTTAAAAAGGCCCAGTATTAAACGGCAGGGCCAAATATGTACCAGGAAGGCCAGTTTTAATAAGCAGGCAGGGGCCACTTATAGGGGGCAGGGGCCCGTTATAGGCAGGCAGGGGCCCGTAAAAAGGTAGGGGAGGGCCCGCATAAAGGTGGCGGGCCACTTTTTAGGTAAGGGGCCAAATATATAGGCAAAAGGGCCCTTATAGGTAACAAAGGGGCCCCGTATATAGGCAGAAAGTTGGGCCCTTTTCAGGTAGGCAGGGCCCGTTAATAGAAAAGGGGAGTAAATTAAGGGAGGAGGGGCAAATTTTATAGGTTTGACGGGCCGTATATAGGGGGCAGGGCAGTAATAGGCAGGGGCCCGTAAATAGGCAGGGTCCCGTATATAGGTAGGTAGGGCCAGTTTTTTAGGTTGGCGGGCCACTTTTAAAGGGAAACAAAGGCCCTAAAAGGCAAAAAAGGGGCCCTTAAAAGGGGAGGAGGGGAAGGGGGTATAAGGCAAAGGCCCCGGGGGAGTAAATAGGAAAACAGGGCAAAAGGGAAGGTAGGGCCCGTTTATAGGCAAGGGGTTTATAGGAGGCAGGGCCCGTATAAAGGTAGGAGGGCAGTATAAAGGTAGACAAAAGGGGAGTTTTTTTAGCAAGGGGACCAGTATATAGGCGGGCCAATATATAGCCCCGGCAGGGCCCCGTACATAGGCCCCGGGGGAGTATTAAGGGGAATAGGGGGCCAAAGGAAAGGGCCCAGGTTTTAAAAAAATTTGGGGGGGAAAGGGGGGGGCAGGGGATATATCCAGTCAGGGCAGTAAATTTTCCAGGCAGGGGAGTTTATAGGGAGACAGGGCGTATATGGGAGGCCGGGCTTTTATTTAGGTAGGCAGGGGGGAGTATATAGGTAGGGAGGGAAGGCTGTAAATTTGGTTGGTAGGCAGGGGATATATAGGTAGGTAGGCAGGGGAAGAACATAGACAGGCAGGGGGGAAATATATAGGTAGGTAGGGGAGGGAAATATATAGGGGAGGCCAAAGGGGTAGTAGTTTTTAAAAAAAAATAAAAAACCCAAAACTTTCTGATGTTCGCTTCCTCTTCTGTTTTCCCCCGAAGTTGGGCCCCCCGCGCAGGAAAACGATGATTTTTCATTACATCGGTGCTTTTCCACCGCGGGCCCCTGGGAAACTTTAACAAAGGGGTCAGAATTCGCAGCTGTTCGCCCGGGCCCCTGCTTGCACCGTGCCGGTGCAGGGGGGCCCGTGATGGCTGCATGGGTGGGGCGGTGACCCGGCCGTGCAGACGGGGGTGGGAAGGGGGGGTCCCTTGGTGGGCGCCTTTCCCACCCGGCACTGCGGGCCGGAAACCCCCGCGGGCCCCCCGGGGAAATTTCCCGGGGGCCCAAAGGGCAGTCCGGGCCCCGGGCGCAGCCCCGTTTTGTTCAAAAAGGGGCCCCCTTGTACTTTTATTGGATACAGAAATTTTTTTAGTAATGCTGTTGTATTTTTATTGGGCCCCAAAAAAACCCAAATTTTTTTATCCGAATTTAAATTTTTTATAGTGTTTTTCACTTTTTGGCGCAGCCCGTTTTGTTCCCAAAAGCCACCTTTTTACTTAATTTTGGATACAGAAATTTTCTCCCTTTTTTTTTTTTGGGAACTTTTTAATAGTTTTATTGCCCTCGGTGAATCTCATTTGGCGGGAGACAGCGCCCTTTTTATGAAGTTTGTTTAAAAAAAAATCAATTCCAAATTCCCACTGGGCCCCGTTGTCCAAATTTCCGGGACTGAAGGAAGAAAAACTGTTAATTTTTTTTTACAGTTTTTTCCACCCAAAACCCCAAAATTTTACAGGTATTCGATAGAAAAAAAATCAGGGTTTTAATCCTTTTTGGGGTAGGGGAAAATTAAGGGGTTTAAGAATTTGGGTGTGATTTGCCTTTTTTCAATAAGAGACCGCCCAAAAACTCTTCCGTACCTTCTTAAATTTTTATCTTTTTTAAAACATGGAGAGAAATCGGGGAAACGACAAAGGGGGGTGTGGGACAGGGAGGAGAGGTACGGAGAAGTGCCTTCCAGGCTGGCGCAAATGCAAGCCACGGTCGCGGTTTTCGGACCGTCACCTGTCACGCTGGGTTAGGGCCCTGTGAACTCAGTCGAACAGCTTTCCAATCTTTTCTTCAGTGGTTAATCAACCCGCACCATCTTACCCCCCTCGTCCTCCCAGTCCGGCCCACAAATATCGCATTACATCGCACATCCGTGCAAATGAAGTAAGGGGCCCCCCGTCACTCTTTAAAAAAACCCCTGTGGGTAACCATTTTCTAAGACCTCTTTTATGCAAAATGCGTTGGGTCGAAGGCTTTCAAAAGATCAAGGCCCCAAAAAGGATATTTTGTCTCTCGGCCAATTTATGCCATCGGGAGGGAAGGAAAATCAAACGGCAAAAATCCGGGCGGGGCGGCAACGCCTTCAGTAAAATTTTTGTACCCGCGCTCCAGGTGCAGAATGTCGGGTGGAAAATCACCCGTGTTTTGGGTGATGATGACAACATTTCGGGTCCAACGTGGTCTTTTCAGCAGAATTTCTTGCACGCTTCACACTGGAAAAAAGAAACATGGGGTATGTTTGTCGGATCCCACCCAAAAAGGGAAAGCCGCTGGATTATTCCGCCAGCCACATCACGGAAAACCGCCCCCGCTTATCGCGTCGAAAATGCCAGAACCCCTCAAGCTGGGCCTTTTTTGAGCAAAGCCTCTGATTCACCCAGCGATGTCTAGCCCCTTTGCCGCAAAGCATAGTAGAGGGGAAAAATCTTTGGTGTTTAACTACCCCCAACGTTTAGTAACAGCAGCGAAAAGAAAGGGTTTAAATGGAGGGAACACTTGGGCCAAAAAGGGATACCAATCCCGGGGTTCCAAACCCTGTCAACCCCCTTTCCCCCCCCTCCTCCCCCCCAGACCAAAAGTTCCCCACTGCCCATTCTCTCA